>PJEM01005709.1:40714-86318 GCA_004023845.1 Helogale parvula | reverse complement strand
TACCCCAGCAGGGACCAGAACACCGCTGTCCTCCATGCCCAGCAGGGGCTTTCCCTTGAAGACCCCTCAGGCAAAGGCCCTACGAACCACACCACCCCCACACCCTCTTTTCTGGCTGAAGGCAGCAGCCCCCACCCGGAGCAACAGACCTGAGCCTGTGCACCCCCTACCACATCACCTGGAAACCTCAGTTCACCCCAAATCAAGCCCACGCCCTGCTGCCTCTCCTCCCTACTCCCACTCCTCTCTTAGAGCTCTCTACCCAGGACTCCCTCACTGCTCACCACGGACACCTCAAGGCCTTTGCTCAAGGCGTCCCCTCTGCCCAGCAGGATCTTACTCATCCCTGGGAGTTGGCTACAAGACAGCCTTTTCTTGGAAGTCTCCTGGGGGTAGGAGGACACAACTTTTGCACCTCCGTGTCACCTGATGCTTGTGACAGCCCGGGATGCTCTCGTAATTGGGAATACGACCCACACAGGGCTTCCACCCCATCCAGCCCTCGGCCCACCACCAACTTAGGAAGCCCCCTCCGGTGGAGTCAGGCCCTGCAGCCCAGGGCGCTCCCAGGGGCGGGGCAGGCGCAGGCCCATCTTTCCCGTTTCCACCCCGCACCGGGCACCGCACTCCCCGGCCTGCGGAGGCCGGGGCTGTGGGGAGGGCAGGGCAAACTGCGGGGGGCCTGGCCTGCTGCGTTCCAAGGGCCAAGAAGCATCCTCAGGGATGCTCCCTTCGGAAAAGGGGGAAGGCAGGACATTTGTCAAGCTCGCCGGCGGCAGCTTCAGAGGATGGAAAGGGCGGGCCCCTCGCTGCCCCTTCCGAGCCCATCTCCCCTGGGGGAATCCAGGCGCCGCGTCCCGGGACAGGTGCAGACCGGCCCCGCCACGTCCCCACGCCCCCTCCTCACCGCACCGCCCGCGGCGGGATGCGCGCCCCCCAACAGGCCCAGGGACTCAGGTGCAGCGGCCGGAGCAGGGCGCCCGGTCCCGGCCTTCCGCGACCCCGCCCAAGCCCTCCCTTCGCCAGCCGCCGAGCCGGGGCAGGTCCCGGCCCCGCCTCCGCCCCCGCCCCCGCTCCCGCCTAACCTCGCCCGCTCGGCCACCGCCGCCGCCGCCAGCTGGGGCCCGGCCGGAAGTGACGCCACCGCCGCGCGCGCAGGCGCAGGCGCGGGGGTGGAGCGCGAAGGCCATGTGACCGGCGCGCGCAGGGCGGCGGGGGCGGGGCCGCTGGGGGCGGGACCAGAGGCGTGGGGATTGCGGTACGGACGCACCCGGTTCTGCAGATCCGGGGTCGGAGGGGTACAGAGGGAGCGGCGGGAGGGGGCACTGGGGAGCCGAGGGGAACGGAGCAGAGGGCTGGGGACGGCGGGATCCTGGGACCCGAGGGTCGGCGGAGAAGGAGACCTCAGACTCGGGAACCCCAGACTCTGGCTCTCTGTCCTGCACCCGCAAGCCTAGCACTGGGATGGCAGGGTCCGGTGACCACCGGAAGCGGGAGAACTGGGACGGTTCTGTGCCCAGTAATCAGGCTACCACCAGGGGCTGGGGAACGACGTTTATTGAAAAAGTAAAAAGTGTCACAATAAAAAATTCACCTGGAGAAAAAGCCAGGCCAGAAGTAGGGGGTGGGGGTTGTGCCCAGGTACGGGGTCCTGGCCAGCTGCCGGCCCTACCGCTGGGGCAAGTCCTAGTACTTCGGAGAGGTGGGCACGCAACTTCTCTCGGGCGGGCCAGAGCCCTGGGAGGGCAGGGCTGGGCTCAGTCCATCCGAGTCCCTTGGAAGAGCTCCACCAGGTCCTTGAAGTCTGGGTCGATGAGGTCTGCGGGCAGGTCCCCATCGTCGTTGGTTGCGTCTCTGTCCGCCCCCAGGGAGATGAGGTACCTGGGGTGCAAAGGTTGCGGTGGGTGGGGAGGCAGCCTTCAGGATGCTCACCCCAAACCCCGGGGTAGCAGCCTGGAGTCCTGGGGCATGCCTTTTTAAAAAATGTTTCCAGGAAGGGTGAAGAGGAAGAAACTTTACCCTCCAGAAACAGTGGCTGACTTTTCCAGTCTGCTCTAGGGAAGGCAACAGGGCAGAAAGGAGATTCTAGATGCTCTTAGGGCTCTGAGCTATACAACCAGGGCCACCTTTCCAGAGACCACATTCTGGAGGCCGGCTGAGGCCAGAGCAGTTGGGATGATGTCCCTGGCCTGGCCCTCTCACCTGGCTATGTCAGGGTACCCGTCGCTGCAGGCGATGTGCAGGGGCGTCCACCCGGTCTCGTCTCTCTGGTGAATGTCAGCTCCGTACTTGACCAGCAGCTTCACGCACTCCAGGTTTCCAGAGAGCACCGCTTCGTGCAGGGCTGCTAGGCCTGGGCCGAACAGGGCAAAAGGGGTCAAGGCTGAGGCGTTCCCCCAGCACCCCACAGATCCTCTGCTGGCCCCACAGGCACTTACCTGAGGGGTGGATGGTGTCCAGGTTGACTTTCCGAGCCCGGATGAAGCGCCCTACCTGCTCCAGGTCACCCTGGCGGATGTGGTCTAAGAACAGGACGTCGTTAGGGAAGCGCACGCTGCGATCGGCCAGCATCCGCCGGCGCCGGTGCCGCGGGCTGTATCGGGCATAGCGGCTGGTCCTGCTGGGCATCCTGGGGGCTGTGGCGGGTCCACCCTGTGGGGACCCTACTGCTCGGGGAAGGGACGTGTCCGGTCCGGATCAGACAACGCATACAGGCTCTTCCCGCGCCACGCCGCCCCTGTGCTGCCCTACGATGAGGCCACTTCCCTCTTATATAGGGCCCGCAGAGCTATATAAAGCTGCGCAGTCATGCTCACACCGGGAGGGGCTGAAACAGAGCAGCTCTGTCCTGCGCACAGGATCATGTTTAGTGGCTCGTCTTTCAGCACACCTGTCGCTGTGCCCCGGCCAAAGGGGTCAGATCCTTCCTGGCCACTGCTGTCTGCCCCACAGCTGGGTCTAGAAGGTGCCTTACAGAGGGCAGGAGAAGGCACTAGAAGGACGGGACCCATAAAGAAGGCAAGTGGGTACCAATGTCATGGAGAGGGCCCAGGTGTCTCCCATAATCCTGGGAACTCAGGGAGAAGAAGAGGTGGGGGTGGCGGCCTCCACCTCCCAGAAAGCGAGGGGACTGCCCATCTGAGAGGCACAGGGTCCTGACTGTGCCCTACCCATCTCCCTCCCTGCCACTTGTCACCTTCCAGCTGGGCCTGCACCACCTTGCCCTCCTACTGTGAAACTCCCCAGGTTAGAATGTAAATAAATGCCTCTGCTTCCACTGGCCCCTCCCGCCCTGCCCATCAGTAGCCCTCGTGCAACGCTCTAGCTCCATGTCCCCCACCTCCAGTGCCTCCGGTTCCAGGCTCCTGCCACTAACTGCCAAGGACACATGTGCTCACACTTGGGGGGGCACTCAGTCTGCCCCCGATGGAAGGGCCATCACAGCCCAGGAGGCCTACGCACTCTGCCTGGCGCAGGCGTCCCTGGAGGAGCGTAGCCAGGGGAAGGTGAGCCGAAAGACGCCCGGCAAGCTGGGCCAGCGCTGGCGGGCTTCTCCACACCAGCCCGTGTCCAGAGGCGGCCTGGGCCGCAGTGGGGAGGAGAGCCCGTGGAAATGAGACCGCACGCGGGAGCAGAGCTGGGCCGGGACGTGCTTGTGGGGGCGGCGGGGGCCGGTGTGGTTGGGCTGCCAGACTGGGGGCTAAAACGAACTTTATTTCCGGGGCACCTGTGGGGCTCAGTCGGTTCAGCATCTGACTTCGGCTCGGGTCAAGGTCTCGTGGACACCGTCCCCGTGAGTTCCAGCTGCATGTTAGGCTCTGCTGACGGCTCAGAGCCTGGAGCCTGCTTCCAATCCTGTGTCTCCCTCTCTTGCTCTGTTCTGTCTCTCAGAACAGAACAAAATAAAACACTGAAAAACCAAACAAAACCTTATTTCCTCATGGTTTGAGAGGCCTGAAGTCCAAGGTGAAGGCATCAGCCGGGTTGGTTCCATCCTGAGAACCGGGCCCACCTCCCGGCTGCTGGTGTCTCCATTTGTTCTCTGGCTTGTAGACACATCCCCCCATCTCTGCCTTCATGCTTTCATGGCCTTGTCCCTGTGTGCCTGTATCCAAATTTCCCCCTTTTATAAGGACTGGTCATTGGATTACGGGCCACCCTACTCCAGTATGACCTCATCTGATCCGATCACATCTGTGACAACTCATCACCTTCTGAGGTCCTGAGGGTAGTGCTTCAACATAGGAATATTGGAAGGATTCGGTTCAAGCCGTAACATTGGTGAGAAGCCCCCCAGGGGTCACCGGAGTCCTGAATAGGACAGAACCAAGACTGACTGGTACTCTTCTTGGGGGTGGGGCCAGCCACCTTGTCACCAGCAGCCTTGCATCACCAGGCTGGTCTTGATCCAACCAAACCAAACCAAATCTACAAACGTATTTAGTATTTAACGTATTTAACACCCTCTAGGTGCAAAGCCTTGGGGCCAAATGCTGTGGAGAAATGGGGCACCGCCTATGACAGACTCCCGAGGTTTTCCTCAGCTGCTCTCACACCTGCTGGCCTGGCTTGGTCCCCAGGGAACCTTCCTTTCAGGCCGGGCCTCCGGGGGCCCCAATGCAGGGGTGGTGCCTGGGGTTCCTGTACTTCAGGGCTCAGAGGATGGTGCTGGCCTGGTCACTTGGGAGGAGTCAGCAGACTTTTTTCCTGCGTGTTTACAGGAGAAAGAACTTTCCTTTGATGTGAAGATTGCCTCTTCTGGTGTTATGGAAAGTTCTGTCTGCCCTCGAAGCTCAGGGGATCAAATGAAAGAACCCTGGACGAAACTGCCACCCAGGGCCCTTCCCGAGACTGGCCAGGTCTCAGGCTGGAGAGAGGCCAGTGCAAGCCCGTCCTGCTAAGGTGAGCTGAGAGATTGGGGGGATTTGGCTTTTGGGTTTTTCTTTTTTTTTTTTTAATGTTTATTTTTGAGAGAGACAGAGAGAGAGTGTGTGTGAGCATGGGGAGGACAGAGAGAGAGGGAGACACAGAATCTGAAGAGAGGCTCCAGGCTCTGAGCTGTCAGCACAGAGCCCAATGTGGGGCTCAAACTCACAAACCGTGAGATCATGACCTGAGCCGAAGTCAGCTGCTTAACCAGCTGAGCCACCCAGGTGCACCTGGCTTTGGGGTTGCAACTTGGGTCAGAGAAGAGACTGGCGCCCAAAGCCTCCCAGCCCCCACCCCCAGTCACAACAGACCCCCTGAAAGGTGTTTAATGTGGTTTGAATTCCAACCTGGGCCCGGAACTGTCCTCTAAACCATGGGCCTGGCCTGAAGCGTTTCACTTTGGAAACCTTTCGTCCGAAGCCAACCGTGAGCATCTCACCTGTGAATGTTGGTTGGCAAATCCTAACGTTCGCATAACCACATCAGAACCAGCCCTGTGTTCGTGTGGCTTTGTTCCCGATGCCCATGCGAACCGGGCTCGTACGGTGCTCGGGTTCTGCCTCCTACAGGAATAAAGGAAACTAAAAACATCCATGCAAAAAGCTCACTTTGGAAAGTCCGAGGGGTGCGACTAGTGATGCTTTTTATCCAGCAGAAAACAGGAGCCTGAGAGCCCATTAGGAGACGGGGTGCAGGGCCCACTGTACACTGTGTCCCTGCCGGCAGGCTCTGAGGCCTGAGGACCTGGGGGCGTGGGTTCTCTGGGGCATTCCCCTGGCAGTAACTTCCTGCCACCTGGAGAGAGAAGGAGCGGGGAGGGGAGGAAGACAGGGAGGTTGGGACGTCCCGGGCTGCTAAGCCTTAACTGACCACCCTGGGCGTGCAAAGTTGCCCGCTAATCCACCGGCCCTGCCAGGTTTTGGACTCCACCCCACAGCGTCCCGGCAAACCCAGGCCCTGGAATGTGCTAATCAGCTGCCTCTGCAAAAGGGGAAAGGTGTGGGTGACTCACTGCTGCTCCCAGGAGCACATGACACTGGTGTCCCGGGCAGCTGTGCCCGCTCCCAGCTCTCGGTGCAGAGAGCCCGGCTCTGGTGCAGTGGGGTCCACAGGGCTGCCCACACCCTCCACTGGACCCAGCCTGACTCATCTCCTCCGGCCCCGTCCCTGTAGCTGTGACTCCCGACAGCCTTGCTCTGCGATGGGTTTCCCCCTCTGGAGGCTGTGTGTCGCCCCCCGGGGGAGCAGCTCACACGGGGAGGGCAGGGCTGCCGTCCTCCTCCCACTGGAGCTGAGCCGCCCAAGCTCACCTTTCCGTGGCCAAGAGGCTCATTGTGTCAGCAGGATGGAGGCACGACACACATAAACCCCGGAGTGGACTAGCTGGAAAGCTGCCCGGGCACAGGCCACCCGAGAACGGCGACCCAGGAAACGAAGCCCAGCTGTGGGCAGCTCTCAGCAAGGCCTCCCGAGCTGGGGAAGTAGCACAGGGGCCTGGCTGGTGCTGCCTGGGGTGTGGACACTGGGTCCTCCCTGCCCACTGGCTGGGTACCGCTCACCTGGGCTGGGGGCAAGAGCAGCCCTGGGGCTCGGGAAGGCCTGGATGGCAGGCTGGGCCCAGCAGGGAGGACAAGGGGAGGCCCCTGGCTGAGAGAAGGGGACACTGGAGAACCACGTTCACAGCACGTCTTACGGTCCCGTCTCCGGCTGCGCGGCAGGTGGGCGTCCGAGCCCGGGGCCGGGGGATGGAGGACTGTGTGTGTCCTTCCTATTCCGGGGGCCCAGCAGGGCTGGAGGGTTTGGTGGGATCCATGCGCTGACAGGCAGGGCTCCACGAGTCCCAGCTCCACATGCGCTGTCCTTGACCCGCTACAGACTGTGCCTCCCCCCGCCCCCCCTCCCGGGATGTCATCAGGCGGCTCTCTGGCCAGGCAGTGCTGTCGGCCAGGCACTGACCGAGTCCTGCCCCTATGTGGAGGTCCTCTTCTCTCATGAGGGACCCACAGGTGCGGCCAAACGCCCTGGGACCTCTAGGGGTCACCAGGCCAGGCTCAGAAGTGCCATCTGCCCAACACCACGGGCTGGCAAGCGGATGCCTTCGTCTGCAGAAAAACCAATTCCAGTTGAACTTTTCTCAGTGAGAACTGCAAGCAAGCTGAGGTTCTAGAAGTCAAATTACATTTCAGGGACTCCTGGGGGCTCGGTCAGTTAAGCGTCTGACTTGATTTCAGCTTAGGTCATGATCTCAGTTTGTGAGTTCGAGCCCCGAGTCAGGCTCTGGGCTGACAGCAAGGAGCCTGCTTGGGGTTCTCTCTGGCCTTCCTCCACCCACACCCACTCTGCTTCTCATAATAAACATTGGAAACCGGGTGAGTTGCTGTTGTAATACCAGAGCCTAGTTTGTGAAGGCTTGGTGACCAGCACAGCGAGGGTGTCCTGTGTCCCTTCACCCACCCTTGGACGTGGGCCCCGTCATCGGGCCCTGCGCTGGCAGGGAGACGGCTCTGGCACAACAGGTCCAGCCACTTCTGCCCAGGGGCCCCGCCTGTGGCCAACTTGCATCCCGTGAGCAGGACCCCCCGGGGCAGCTGGATGCCTGAGGAGGGCGCCCCTCACCTCCACCTGCTGACCTCCAGGCGCTCACCCCTCCGGCCGGGCGCACTTGGGTGACGACCCAGCAAACTCCCCTCGAGGCTCCTGTGGCTCCCGTGTGGCACCATTGGCCAAGAAGGGTGCCCTGGCGGGAGGCCCGACCCAAGCCCAGTTCCCATGACCCAGAAAGATTGCAGAGCAGAGACAACGAGAGATAGTAAACTTTCAATTTTATTTGGCCAATGTGTTCGATTCCAATATTGTGGTAGAAACGCCTGAAAACTGTCAACATTTGGTTCGGCTCAAGCGCTCTTGACCGTTTCCCAGCCTGGAAATAGAGGGTTCTGGTCCTGCCTGGTGCAGGCCTCAGGCCACCCTGGAAGTCACAGAACGGGGAGCCTGGCTCCGGAAGGGAGGGGGCGCTGCCGGGGGCTCAGCCTGCACCCCCACCTCCGGGCACAGAGGGCCCCCCACTCCCCAACGACAACGGGGGAAGCACGCACAGCCGTGGACGCCGGCATGCAGAGTGGCTGTCCAGCCTGGCCGGGCCCCTCCCTGCGCAGGGGACGGGAGCCTCCGGGAGCCACGGCCAGAGTGGAACGGACACCCTGACGTCCAAAAATGTCTAAAAATCCCACCAATGGCATGTTTAAAAGTGACAGTATAAACCTAACAGGAGGGAGACTTCACCTGCCCGAGATTCCAAGACATTTTAATGAGCACTTTGGACAAAACCGTGTACGAAAAGGTACATCACAATTAAAAAAAAAACAAAAAAAAAAAACAAAAAACGGCCCACCAAGACGGGCGGGCCTGGAGATAAATCCCTTTCCAAAAATTGAAAAGCAAAATGTGATGGGCTGAAATTTACACGTGTCAGAATGAAGTGTTGCTTCAGAAAAGTTCCCTGCATTTCCGATGGACGTTCCCTCCTTCCGGGGAGGGGCCTCGGCTTCCGGAGGCCGCGCCGCTGGGTGTGCGGCCATGAGGTGCCGTGTCTGGGCGCCCAGGTCTGGCCTCCGCGTCACAGTTCATCCTTCACAGCTTTCTGATCGTCGTCTTCCTCCAGGTCAGGCTCTTCCGCCTCCTCCAGATCTTCCAGGTCCTAAGTCACAGGAGGAAGAGGGCGGGGAGTGAGGACCCGGGTCAGGAAGGACAGGGCGGCACCGCGGTCGGGTCCCAGGCACTGGCTGGCCCTTTGGACAGAAGCAGCCAATTATCAGCTCTCAGAGCTTCTGCCCACAAGACGGCGCAAGGGGAGCCTGGGACCCCATCCTCTGAGGTGTGTGGGGCCAGGGACAGCCCGCCGGCCGCACCACCAGCACCGCAGCAGGCTCCCCCGCCGGACCTGCAGCCGCTTCTTGGCAGGCCGGGCCAGCCTGAATGGACCGCTGCCCTGGCTCCGGGCCTCAGACACTCTGGTGGCCCCCCCGCCCCCACCCCCACCCTGCCCTCCGGCTGGGCCCACACAGACTACCCTGCGCTGTCCCTAGCCGCCCACGGCTGACAGGCCTGAGCTGGCGAACAGGTCGGCAGGAGCGTCACGGGACGAGTCCAAGCTCATGAGCAAACGTCAGCAGGGAAAGCCCCCGCTCGAGCGCCCGGTGCAGCGCGTTCACCAGGGAGAGTGGCTTCGCAGGGCACGGGGAGGGCTCCTGGCAGCCCCCAGCCCGACCCGCGCACACAGGGCGTGGCCCGCAGGCGGGCGGGAAGGCGGCCCCCGGCGTCACCCCAGTGCGCTTACATCCTCGTCTCCGGCCCCGTCCTGCCCGCCGCTCTCCAAGAACTTCTTAAAACCCTCTAGTGTCCGCTCGCCGTTGTAATCGATGACCTGGGGGGGGGGGGGGGGGGGGGGGGGGGGGGGGAGAACGAATCAGGGAGCCGTCCCGCCCCGCCCGCCCCTGCCCCCCACCCCGGCCCAGGCTGGAGGCGCACCGTCCTGTCGGCGCCGGCCGGGAAGAACTTCAGCGTGGGAAAGCTGTGCACTTTCACGGCCTCCACCTCGTTAGCTGTCGAGTCCATCTTGGCGATGACGATGTTTTCGTGGTCCTTGTACGTCTCTCCCAGCTTATCCCAAATGGGAGCCAACTGTTTGCAGTGCCCACACCACGGGGCGTCTGAAAGAGAGTAGCTGAGTCCCCCCGGGGCCGAGGAGCCGCCGGCCGGCCGCCCCCAGCCCGCTGGCCTCCGTGGGGAAGACACACGCGCAGGCGGAAGAGACTTCACTTACAGAATTCCACAAAGACGTTCTTTTTCTCGTCAAAAGCAACTTCTTCGAAGTTTTTCCCGACCAGCACTTTGACAGGCTGCTTGTCCCAGTCTTCAGGCAGCTCCTGGCTCATGAGGTGGGGCTGGGGGGCAGGCAGAGCAGGGTCAGGGATGCCCATGATCCCCCCGGCCCCCGGGACCCCCACCCCGGCCCGAGGCACACGGTGACTAGAGCTGCTCACGGAGCCTCCGGAGCGGGCCGAACCTGGGGGGCTGGGAAAGCTCCGTGCCCCCCAAGCCTCTTCACACTGCCCGGGGCCCAGTGCGCAGGACTCTGCACTCGGCTCGGACATCTTCTAGACGCGGCCGCAGAGAGCCTGGGACCCTGAGGGCAGAGAGGCCAGCGCAGGCCAGCTCCTCGCCGGGACGCGGCCCCCACCTTGATCTTGCCCTCCAGGAAGCGGCGGCAGAACTCTTCGATCTTCTCTGCCGTCAGCTCGTCGGACTCCGGCTTGTACTTGGTCATCTCCTCCTCCAGGGTGATGAGGCGCACGGCGGGGCACTCCTCCTTCTTGAGGCCGAAGAACTCCAGGATCCGCTGGTTGTCGGTGTGGTCGCTGTCGATGAAGATGAACAGGATCTAGGGGAGAAGAGACAGGTGAGGCGGGGGGTCGGAGGCCGCTCTGCTCCCCTGCCTGGCCGCTTCCCCCCACGCACACGGCGCAGACGTGCGCCGCCCCCGGCCAGCCCTCCGGAGGGCCCGGGGCCGCCCTGCAGCCTGAGGGGGTCGCTCAAGCTGCCCCGCTCACCTTCCCCTTGAAGCGCTCGGCGGCCGCCTTGAAGCTGCTCAGTTTGCCCTCGTAGTCGGACACGCTCTTGGGCAGGAAGAGCAGGATGTGCGTCTTGATCTCCCCTCCGAAGATCTTCGGGGCTGTCTGTTATAAACACAGGTCACCGGGTCTGAGCCGTGAACGAAGCCGTGTACGCAGAACATTCTCCCAACAGCCGCACTGCCAGGGACGCCACCATCTGCGCGTGGGGGTCCCCGGGGCCTCTCCCCTCCCACGCCACCCCGCTCGCAGGCTCAGGACCCGCGGGAGCGCCGCACCTGCTCGGTGAACTCGATGACCAGCGGCAGCTGGTTGTGCTTAATGAAGTCCAGCAGCTTCTCTTTGGTGATTTCCCCCTCAAAGCTGTTCCGGCCTTCGTCAAACTGTACACAGAGAGGGCCGTCAGCACCTCGGTGCTCCTGGAGCCTCCGGCGCACTCACCGCCCACAGCCCGGAGCCCAGGTGGGGCCCGGAGTGGCAGCCCAGAGTTCTAAGAGCAGCAGGACAGAGCTGGACAAGGCCGCAGAGACAGCGGCCTTCCGGGCACCGGGCAACAGCGACACCAAGGAGAGGCCGTGGGGCCCTTCCAGAGCGGCTGCAATTTCATGCTCACTCAGAACACGCCCTCTCCCGAGCTGCTCTGCCCTCGGAGTGGAGCCGAGCGACAGGGGACATCCTGACATCAGCCAGGTTTGCCCTCCGCAAGGCGGAGGCTAGAGGCCAGCAGAGCCCGAGCGCTGCCCACTCTCACACGTGGCCGTCCGGGAAAAACTACCTGTCGCAAGACCTTTCATTACATGCAACTGTTATTTAGACAAATGAGCTTTTACTTAAGTAGGCTCCACGCCCGATGTGAGGCTTGAACTCACAACTCTGAGATCAAGAGTCACTCGCTCTACCGGCGGAGCCAGCCAGGCGCCCTTGGACGAATATGGTTTTACAAACATTCCTGGGTTCTAATTCCTGAGCCAGTAAGAATCAGTAGGTATAACCCACAACAGCAGAGTCTCTTCGGGATGCCCGGTAACATCTAAGAGTCTCAGAAGTCTTGGGGCCCAAAGCTGGAAGGCCGCTGCCGTAGCCCGGAGAGGCCCGTGGGCGGCGGTGGGGCCACGGTGCGGCCTCGGCTCCTGGCAGGGCGCAAAGCTGCTGCGGCGGCCTCTACACCTGTTCGGGGGCACGTGGGCCTCCCGTCCTTCCCTCTGAACTCTCCCGTGAGTCTGGGAGAGAGAAACAACTTGCCTTTCCTTCCCAGTCACTTCTATTTGCACCGCCCCAAAGGAACTTCCAGAAAAGCAGGTGGTGACTCCCTGCTCCCGCCAACATTACGTTACAGACTGACCTTCATTTAGCACGACCACGACACCAGCTGCTAAAGTTAGACCAGATCGAGGGCCAGGCGCCGGGAGCCATGGACACAGCACCCCCAGGAAAAGCTGAAGCATGCGCTCTGTTCCCCAAACCCATGAAGGGCAAGAGGGGAAAGGGGAGGAAGAGCCCAGGCCAGGAGGCCCGGCTCCACCAGGCGTGCTGCTGAGAGCCCTGGCAGGGGGCACATGGGCCCCACTGCTCCCGAACCGCAGCCCCTCTGGGCAGCAAGCAGCCTGCCCGATTTCAGGTGCTGAGGCCCGAAGAACAGATCTGCCGTGGGCACCTGTCCTGAGACGCAGTCCTTTCAGTAATGGTGCCGTGTCACACTACGGTCACTGGCTACTTCGGTAAAAGGCACGCAACCAGCTCTCAGCCAGCCAGGGACAGCAGCAGGGCCCGTCCCGTCAGGTCACAGCGACAAACACCCCCTAGAGGCTCCCCGCTGCGGGCAGGAGGGCAGGCCTGGCCCCACACCTACTCCTAACCCTCAGTTTCAGAAAAGAAAAACCAAGTAAACATCAGGACAAATAAAGACACAGAATAATAGCTGTTAAAACCAGAAGTCCAACTGTCAGTGACCAGGACCTAAGCCCCTATCCTTCCCAGCAAGTGGCCGGCCCTGTCCCACCGGGGAGCTGCCTGGCTCAGTGAGGCTGCCCACAGCGGCCCCTGGGCAGACCCAGCACACTCAAGGAACTGGATCAAACAGCCTGGAGAACGGGAGACAAAGGCTGAGAAACGAGCAGGACAGTGGAGAAGACGGGGGTGGCCCAGCAGACCCCGGAGGGGCTGGACTCGAGCCTCCTGCTCTGTCCGCGGAGCGGTCTGTGTGACTGCAGCCGGGCCCAGTACTGACCCACGCAGCACAAAGTCCCCGGGGCCTTGTGAGGCCTCTGCTCAAGGCGGCCCCCCGACTGGCACCAGACCCAAGGGACAAGGGGGAGCCGAGGCAGAAGGACACACGCGCCGCCAGCTGAGCTCCACGCGTGAGCCCCGCAGACTCCGAGGACATGGGAGCACCTCCACCACGAGCCCTGCCCGGGAACCGGTGCCCTGGATCTTCAGGAGGTGGGAAAGCACTGTGTGGACGCGGGACGGCATACGGACTCCACCGAGACACTCTCCCTCTCCGTCAGCCTCAACCTCGGGACCCAGGACCCTGACCATCCCCAGAGGCCCATCCCACTCAGGCCCTGTGGGGGCCTCACAGCCCCTCCATTCCCTCTGGGGGGGCGCTACGAGGATCTGGACTTGTTCCCAGGAAGGCAGGATTGTAAAACGCCGGCGTGGCAAGGACACCAGGACAAAGCCACCCAGAGCCATCTTGGTATCCCCAGTCCTCAGGAGAACAGCCGGGAGATCCCTTGCCCCTCCGGCCGGCCCCTGGCAAGGCCCAAATGCAGCAGTTTCTACACAAAGTTACCCGTCCTCAGTCACTCGGCCCGGCTGGCCTCCACGTGGGGCACATGCACAGTGGCCTTGAGCCAGAGGCCGGTGCCCCTTCTGACCCCAGGGTTTCCGGCTTTGCTAGGCTCCTCACCTGCCCTCCCCCCACTGGGACACGACAGGAGTGAAAGGCCGGATCTCCATCCCCAAAGACACGCCCCCCTCCCCCCATTTCTGCCCTTCTCCACTCCGCCTGTGCCGCCCGCCCAAGAGGCCTCCGTTTCCAGGGACCAAAAAGCTGAGCGCACAGCGCGGGGGCTGCACAGCACCATCGACGTAACTGATGCCGCGCGGGGAGAATCAGGTGCCCGGGCGAGGCCGAGCCAGCCAGCTTTCCGCGTGCTCTGCCGTCTTTTTCAGAAGCGCTGCACGCTCCGGAGCAGCTCTGCTCCCGTCAAACACGGGCCTGGAGCTGCCCCTCGAGCTGGAACAAAGGGCCCACAGCACAAAGTCTGAAGGCCGCTGTCTGAGCGGCTCCTGCGGCCTGACATTGCAGAACAGGCCCCCGATAAGTCCAGCCGGCAGCCCAGCACCGCCCGGGCAAGGTTCTCAGGCGCTGGAAGCGATAAGGCCCCGGGACCTCCGCGCCCCGGGTGGGGCTGCTGGACGGCCGCTCACCTTCTTGAAGAGCACAACCCCGTCCTTGTCCAGCTGGTACTTGGCGAACACGTCGCTGTTGGACGTGATCCCAAAAGGTATGTCATCGATGGCCTCCGCTGCCAGCAGGAACTGCTTAGCAAAGTCCGACTCCACGTCCTACGGGGAAGCGGCAGAGGTGACCACCCCCCCCCCCCCCCCCCCCCCCCCCCCCCCCCCCCCGGCGCCGAGGGCCCCCGCCTGCGCCAGGCCGGGCCGTGGCGAACCTCCCCCCAGCGACAGGACGGAGCGCCGAGGCCTCTACCTTGAAGAAGCCGATGACCGTCACCTCGCTGGACTCCAGCAAGGCCTCGGCGGCGGCCCCGTCAGGCAGAGTGCTGGCGGCAGGGCCGGTGCGTTTCTTCAGCCAGTTCACGATGTCCTCAGCTTCTCTGCCAGCTGCGCCCAAACACACGCAGGTGCCACTGAAAGCCGGCCCCCCTCTGCCGAGCCCGGGGCGCCACGCTCCCCTCCCAGAAGAGGAACCTCGTCTACACGCCTGTGCGAATCCTGGGGCTAAAAAGCCTCTTCTAGGCCTTGAGAAAGTGGGACCGGGCGTGAAGCACCCCTGGGTGGCACAATCACACTGCCACCTAACCCCTTTGTGCTTTCCAAATTTCCTGGATGCTTAAATTCATTAACCACACACTTTCTCCCCCCAGTGGCCTCACACTAGGCTCTGTCATAATTAAAGATGTGTTAAAATTAAACCAAAAAAAAAAAAAACAAAAACGGGCTGGTCAGTAAACCAGCTCGAGGCTTGCTTTCCACAAGCTCAAGCTGGCCCGGGGCGTCACGGCTGCCTGGGTGGCCCTGTCCATGGCCTGGCCCTCCCTATGTGCCTCCCAGACTAGCCAAATGAGACAGATCAGCTCCTGCACACCACCCATGGCCCACCAAAAAAAACGTAGAAGTGTGCTCCTCCTGGGAGGGAGCCCGGAACCTTCCCCGCCTCAGGAGCGTGGCCGCGGCCGGCGTGCAGAAGGGAGCCTGAGCGCACGCCTGGAAGGACGCTCCTAAGTGGCAGCAGGACGCCGACTCATCAGTTACAGGTGGAGTTAGGAGCAGGTGCCTCGTTCACCAAAGAGCGTGAGCCCAGGGAGCGTGGCAACTCTGCACTTCCGGCCCCGAGGGCCGGCACAGGTGAACACGGGAACGACAGCACAGCAGCCTCAAAAGAACACCGGGGCCGCTGACGCCAGAATTAACGAGGCTGCTCGAGAGCGCTGGCAAGGGAGCCACAGAACCGGTTCTGTGGACAAAAGCGTCTCCTCTTGTCACCGGTACCTACCGAGCCGCAGAGGGGCCCAGCCCCGAGTGCGGCACAAGCCCTCTCGGCCGCCTCTGGGGCTTCCTCCTAGGGGCTGGGCTTGCATTTGAGCTCTGCCAGGACAGGTGAGTGACGCCAGCCTGTCACCCAGTGGCTGTCAGCCTCAGCCCTTGCCCCTTGGAAGGCCCTGGGCACTCGGCTCGGTAGTCGGGACGCCCAACAGTCCGAAATCTCTACACCTGTTGCTCCAAGTGGCCCCAAGGGCCTCAGCCTTCCTCCCCTCACTAGTCAACCTTAGGACAGGCCTCAGCTTGCCACGGGCCCCCAAAGGACGTCCCTCTCCACCTGACGCACTTTTCAGGGATGGGAGCACTTTCCCCACCAGCGTCAGAGGCTGAACTAGACCGAGAATGCAGTCTGAGATCAGGGTCCCCGCCACGCCTCCCGGCCCCTCCGGTCTCTCCCAAAGCCTGCAGCCACACCCCTGCCTGCAGGGTAGAGGGGAGCAGTGCGGGGCTCCCACCTGTGTACTCTCTGGGGGCAGCGGTGTCTCCGTTCTTGAAGAACTTGATCGTAGGGTAGCCACGCACCCCATACTGCTGGGCCAGATCCGACTCCTCAGTGGCATCTACCTTTGCCAGTCTGATCTCTGAGCCTTCCGCCTTCAGTCTCCCAGCTGCTTTGGCATACTCAGGGGCCAGAGCCTTGCAGTGGCCACACCACGGGGCGTCTGGAAAAGAAAAGGGGGTGGTGGAAAAGCAGCGCCAACCAGGTTCTGCCGCGTCCCTCACTGTCCCTTGGTACTTCCTCCCATAAAAATCTTATCTGCTCACCGAGAGCAGATATTGTGCAATATCGGTACAGAGGCCCCGAACGACAAATCGACCCCGGACCCCAAGCTGCTTGGCACGGGACAAACTCTACTGATGGGTAACTTCCTATGACCTGCGCGCAGGGAGGGCAGAAAAGTCAAGCAGCTAGCACCATGTCACCCGCACGCTCCGCGAGACCTGGTTGTGAGTGTGCAATGCACCTATGTGCCCACCTGCCCCAAGACACCCATTTAAAAGTGACTCTTCGCACTGTGGGAACACAACTGGCTGTCCACTGGGGTTAGCAGGGCCATTGGGCTTGAGCTGTCCACCCCGCGTAGGGCTTACAGGCACACACACAGACGGGGGTTCTGGAGTCTGGGTGACAGCGCTACTAAAGCAAACTGTCTGGGGCTGAAAGTGGAGCGCTCCAGGGATCAGTCCTGGGGGGCAGTCAGGGGGCTGGACCCCGGCGTGCTCCTCTGTATTGGCGGCAGCTCACACAAGGCTAACGGAGGACCCCTGCCGTGTGGACAGAAGGCATAAAGCACGTCCTGGCTGTCGGCCTGCGGCCACCCTTAGGATGCGGCTCAGGCAGGAGGGATGCCCCCAGGACGTGGGCAGCGCGGAGACGCCGACGGCAGCTCTGGGCGCCGCACCGGCCGGGGACTACGCCTCCAGAGGGGCGGCTGGGATGCTGACAGCCCCGGAGACCCCCGCCCGCCCCCGCGGCCCCCCCGCGGCCCCGCCCCGGGACAGCGAGGCCCGTCCCGGCCGACGGCACTCACAGAACTCCACCAGCAGGTACTTGTGGGCCGCCAGCGCCTCCTCGAAGTTGCCCTTGTGCAGCACCAAGACGTGGTCCTCCTCCTCCGGGGTGGCGGCGCCCGCGCGCGTCAGCGCGGCCAGAACCAGGCAGAGCAGAGCGCAGCGCAGCATGTCGGCAGCGGGCGCGGCGCTTCGGTTGGCGCCGCCGGGACAGCGAGGCCACGAGAGCGCGCGCCGGCCGCCCCGCCCCTATAAGCCCGGCCGCCGCCGTGCGCGCGCCCGCCTGCGCCCACTCTCGATTGGCTGGCGGGCTCGGAGGCCCGCCTCCAAAGCGCTGGCATTGGCTGTCCGTTCTGGCCCCCGACCCCGGATTCGAAATCACCATGGGGGCTTCCCTCGCCCTCGCCCAGGATTGGCCGAGGAGCTCGCGCTCGCACTCTTCTCTGTTTTTTCATTGGCTCCCGATGAAGAACTTTCTCTCCCTCGACTTGTGACTGGTGGCTTTCACCTACACCTTCCGCGGGTCTGGAATGGCTGTTACCTTTGGAGGCCGGTATCTGCGGCTCCTGATTGGCCAAGAGATGCACGCACCACCTCCCCCCCTCGATCCGTCGTCAAACGTGGCAGTAGGGCGGAGCTCCCAGGTGAAGGGCGGAGCTGCGCCTGCGCCTCTGAAACCCTTCGTGTTGCATTCTGATTGGACGGCTTTTCCTCAACTGGCACCGCCTCCACCTCGGCGAGGCAGTAGGAAAGCTAACGCAACTTCCGGTGCGCGTGAGGGTCGGGCGGTGCGTGCAGCGAGCGCGAGATAGGGGTGAGGAGCATGGCCGGCGGGACTCGGCGAGCCAGGGCGCTGAGGGGGCGCGCAGGTGGCGCCGGGGGCACCGAGGCCGAACGTGATCCGGCCGGAAGGCCGGCGAGGAGGCCCACCAGAGCGGGCGCAGGGAGAGGGAGGTTGGGCCGTTGCAGCTGAGGGTCCGAAAGCGGGGAACTCGGGGTCCTGGGGGAAGCCGACGCGGGGGGCGCGCACCTGCCTCCCCGCCGGCTGCCGACTCCTACCGGCTGTCTTCGAGCCGTCACGGGCTTCCCTGTGGTCGCCAGCTGCCCACCGAGGCGACGGGAACTTCCGTTAGCTTTTTTTATATTGACATGTTGCGTTGGCATTTTGTATATATTGGACTAAATTAAAATATTCGATTAGCTTCTAGAAACCTTAAAGTATTGGTTGTGGTTCCCACCCTATTTTTGCATGACGGCGCTGCTGTAGAGCGATCCGCTGCCTCTTTCCGTCATTGCTCAAAGCCTCTGCCACCACGTCTCCTTCCCCACCCCCACCCCACCCCTGAAACGTGCCGTTTGACTCCAGGAACCCTTCCTCTTCATTTGTATTCGCTTCCTCCCTTGCGAAACGCCACCACCACTAGCTTTGAGACTCATCAATTTAATAACCTGGCAGGAAGAAGAGAAACACGCCCACAGTAATCGTACACGTTGGCCGTAATAACATCCTCGTTTCAGAAATGGTAAGACAGAAAAATGGTGCTTTTGTGTTTTTGAGAGTTCTCATTTGTTGATGGGTTGCTTTAGGGAGGGCTTGTGTTCCCGTCTGCCCTGTGTGGGACTGCCTCAACTGCAGTATGAACTCCTGAAGGTCAAGGCCAGGTTCTCTGCTTTTCCCCGCAGTGCCAGGAGAGCAAG
Source organism: Helogale parvula (assembly GCA_004023845.1). Taxonomy (NCBI): domain Eukaryota; kingdom Metazoa; phylum Chordata; class Mammalia; order Carnivora; family Herpestidae; genus Helogale; species Helogale parvula. The sequence goes on along the minus strand of PJEM01005709.1, from coordinate 67,758 downwards.
GGTCGCCGAGGCACTTGTACCTGCTGGCATCCTTGTCTTCACAGGGACGGCTTCACTGGAGCTGGGACTTTCAGCATAGAAAGACGGGCGCCCGCTGGGAGGTGGGGGCGGGGGGAGGGAGCCCTGGCCTAGGGCTTCTCTGGACAAATGACAGCTCTTCGGAACTAACAGCCCCAAGCAGAGTCCTCTCCCCTCTGCTCTCTGGGGACCGCTGGGGGTTGCCTCCTGCCTGCTGCGCTCTCTCCCAACGCTTTATGATCGCCACGACCCGCAATTTGGGGCCTGATCCTAAGGCCTAGATTTCAGAAGCGCCCATGAGACCAGGGTTTAGGTGCCTAAATAGTGGGGCTTGAGTTTTTTGCTGGCGGCCGAGTGAAGAGATTAGAGATCCCACGGCTTTGGTTAGCCTGTGCCAGTTGGTGGCAGCTTCACCTCAAAGCGTACAGTCCCGAAAAAAGAGAGTGGGATCAAGGGGAGGACACACCGAACAGGCATCCGGTGGCCGAGTGAGCCCTCCTCGGCTGCCCTGAGGGCAGCTGCAACGCCCCTCGAGGCCGGTGAGGAGGCTCCCGCTTGAGCCGGGCACAGCATTTTGATACCTTGGCTGCACCGATGTGCCCTCTCAAAATGCCTTTGCTCATCTTGAATTGGTCTCATGTACCCACCCGCACAGAAGCTGGAAAGTGGGGCTCTCAGCTGGGAGGAGGCCTGGGATGCCCTGTTTCTGTGGGGTTGGTCCCAGAACCCAGCCCGGTTGAGTGAACACCTCTTCAGGCCTCAGCTTTGGGAGGGGGGGCCCAGATTTGTCTCCTTCTGAAGACCCACTCACATACCTGCCAACACAGCGAGAGAGAGAGAGAGAGAGCCAGGGGCGCTGTGCTCGTCCTGTGCCCGGGCCCTGACCTGGAATGTGCCCTTGGAGGATGGCACCCCGCCTGCCCCTGTGGCTGTGGCTCTGGTGTCTCTCGGGCCCGGCACAACTTTCTCAGGAAACCCTTCAGGCATCGGGTTCTTGGAGAAGGTGCCCATTAAATACCAGAAGTTTTGATAAACACTGTTCTCAAAAGTAGAGTTCTCAGGGGGTGCTGGGGGCCTCAGTTAAGCGGCTGACTTCAGCTCAGGTCATGATCTCATGGTTTGTGGGTTTGAGCCCTGTGTTGGGCTCTGTGTCTCTCTCTCTCTGACCCTACCCCGCTCACACACTCTCTCTCTCAAAAAAAATAAACATTAAAAAAAAAAGTTCTCAGAATACAGCTGCCTTCCAGTCTGTGCTGGGGCTGGTGTCGAGGGGTCATGGCAGACTCCTGGACTCCCTAGATGTGCTCAGTGCAGCGCTGAGACTCCCAGTCAGGCGGGACACGCAGCCCTGCACGTGCGCGTGGGGGCGTGGGCCACAGGGGTCCTGATCTTGGAGCGGGCGTGCTGGGCTTGAGGATTATCATAAACACAGTAGTTGGTGTCGGTCACATCAGGGATCCTGACCTGGTGACCACGGCACCTCAGCGAAAGGAGGGCCCCGTCTGGAAGGAGATGAGGAGGTGGCAGTGGGACAGGGAGGAAGACGGGAGGGCAGAGGGCCACAGACCCTGGCTCCCAGACTGTACAGACGGGTTCAGGGTGGAAGCAGGTCAGGTTAGACTTGGGACCCAAGAGACACGTCCTGCAGGCGCCACCCCGTGTCGCCCTTCAGCAGGGGAGGAGCCGGCACAAAGTCCAGAGGACTGGCTTTATGCCCGTACAGCTCGGCACGCTGGGTCCCGAGTTCACGCGTCTGGTAACGCTGGGGAAATCCAGGGCCACAAGCAGTAGGCCTTCTGGCCTGCCGGGGCTCAGAAAGCCTTGGCCCCGCGCAGGGAACTGTTGACAGCACAGGACTGCCCTGGCTTTAGAGGTTTTCACAGGGCCTTTCAGGAAGTGTACTGGGAGGGGACGTGGCCGCAGCGGCCCCAGAGCTGAGATGGGACTTTATGCCCAAAGAGGCTAGAGGAGCGTTAGGCAGCCAAGTCCGAGCCCCGCGGGGAGGCCTCCGAGCCCAGACTTGGTCACCCGCCGTGCTCTGCCCAGCTCTGGCTCTGGGCGAGGCGGCTTAGGGTCTCCGCCCCTGCGGAACCAAGTCCTGGGGCCTCAGCTGCTTCCTGCCTCAGCTCTTGGGTCTGCATCTGGGCAGGAAGTGCCATTTCCTCAGGTCACTGAGCACAGGGCTCCGATCGGGGGTACTGAGGCACGGTGACCAGCCCTGTGGTAGCAAGGACGGGCATGAGGTCCCTGGCCCACCCCAGCTGGCGATATGCTGCCAGCTCAGCACCCCGTGCTGGAAGCAATGGAAGGAGGGGCAGGCCGCCACAGGCGTGGCCATCAGGGGCTGTGTCCCCACTAAGGGTGGCACCTGACAGCTTGTCTAACCCACACAGGCCAGGTAGGAGGGCTTCTGGGGCTTAGGTTACCCAGCTGCTCTTTTCCCGCAAGGCTACTGAGTGCCCTGGGGGTGGTGCTTGGAGAGGAGGCAGGGTCATCCCCTCCCCCCTGCAGAGGCCACGCTGGTCCACAGGACTGGCCGTTCAGGGCTCCCTTCCTGTTTCTTTTGCACCTTAAGCAGCAAGGGCCACCTAGCCTATCCCACCTCACCCTTGGATCCCTGATCCTGCCCGGTCCTGTGGCCCACAGCATGACTGCCAGTGCAGGACCCCCACCCCGGCACGCTATGGGAGGGGGCAGCAGGGCCCCTCTCACCCTGTACCCCAACAGCCTGCCTCCTGCACAGGCCTCAGGCCTCCAGGGAGGCTCCCCTCCTTCAGGGTTGGGCATTTCCTCTGAGGAGCCCGAGCTCCAGACCCCCAAACGGGCCTCCCACGCCCTCTCCCACCGGCCCCTTGGAGGACTCAGACCTTCACCCACAGTGAACCCTGGCCACTCGACACTAGTATGAAAGTGGCCCCAAGAGCAGCGGCTACTGCCACCCTCCTGCCCTGGCCCGCCCGGAGACAAGCAGCACACGCCCTGGCTCCTTTGGGGGAGTTTATTTCCCGGTCAGAGGAGGAGAAGCAGGTCAGGCTCCTGGGCGTTCTGGGCCCTGTCCTGATGGGGAGGCAGGGGAGGGGAGGCACAGGGGAGGGCTCCGACTGTGCGCACTTGGTCCCACGGTTGTCCTGGCTGGGTCTGGGGAGGGCCTGCCGGGGATGGTGGCACCGAGCCTGGGGGCAGAGGTGGCAGGCCAGGGGGGCCCAGAGGACGGCACATATGGAGGCAATAAATACTGATGGGCCAGGCACACGACCCCGGGCCGGGAGGCCCGGGTGGGACACATAAGGCTCGGCCGCTGGCTCTGTCCGGCGAGGGCTGTTTGCTGGGGCCATGGGCTCCGGCACTGCCCACCAGGACAGAGAAGGCAGAGGCGTGAGGACACCCGGCCTCCCAGATGGGAACGGAGGCAACTTCAGTTTTGGCAATTTGGCTTTCCCTAGGCCCCAGGAGCCGTCCCCGCAGCCCTGGCCGGGGGAGGGGACTGGCTAGGCCCTGGCGGGCAGGGGGGCAGCAGCACATCCCACACACCTCCCGGGGCCACGGGGGGTCGCGGAGGGGGTGGGGACCGGGGGAGACCACATGCTCATGCAGACACGGGGGTTAGAGGTTAGTGACGGCCCCCACAGCACACGTTCCACATGTTAAGGCATCATGGTTAGACGGTTACTGACAGCGATGGATGAACTGACCGGGGACAGGTGAAAGCAGGAGGGTGGCCGGCCCCCAAGAGGCCTCCAATCATGCACCCCACCCCACCCCACCCCCGAAGAAGAGAAAGAACAGGATTCAGGGCAACTGCAAAGGCCCACAGGGACCTAAGCACCCCACGAGGTTCCCTTGGAAAAGCCAGGGCCTCCAGTCGGGTCAGGACAGGTCGGGGAACCTAAAGGGGTACGGAAAGGGAGGCGGAGGCCTGGGATGCAGGCTCCCTCCCCCCTTTACCCCCCCAGCACAGGCAGAAGCAGCAAGGCGAGACCACCGAGGAGGCTGGGGCCTGCGGGCAGGGCAGGCCGGGTGGGACGGGCAGGGCCGGCCAGGGGGCAGGCCTGTCAGCACTTTGGTAGGGGGTTGGGACGGGGCAGGGGTGGTGGGGGTGGGGCCTGTCAGACAGGTCCATCCGTCTGTCCGAAGGCCTGCCCGCCCCTCCCACCGCCGGGGGCAGGGCTCAGTCCTTCCACTCCTTCTTGATGGTGAGGTTCCACTCCCACGACAGGTGGTCAGTCTTGTCGTCGTCTGTGAAGCGGGACTTGACGTTGTAGCTGCCGCGGGCCAGCATGCCCTTGGGGGCCTCCTCCACGGGCGTCAGGAACTCGTACTCCTCCGCGCGGGGCCCGTAGCTTCCCACCATGTAGTCCGTCTTGTCGACTGCGTGTAGGAGACGCACGGGTCACCAGGGCAGAGGTCTTTCAACAGCCACCGGGGGCCGGGGACCCGCACCGCCTCCCTCCTCTCCCTGCTGAACCTAGAGCCCTGGGCGGCCCCCGGCCCCTGCCCCTTCTCCCCGGCCCACGAGCCCGCCCCACGAGCCCGCCCCACGCACTCTTGACGCCTTTCCTGTACGTGTGCTGGATGTACTTCATGCCGGACACGATCTCCCGGTTCACCTGCAGGGACAGAACGCAAGCCCAGCTCGGTGGGGCTCTCCAGGCCCAACTCCTCCCGGCACCGCCCCCCCAAGCCTCTGCCTTACTCGGAAAGAGATTTTTATCCGGTACTCCACGCCCTCCTTCAGCACAAAGGACTGCTTCTTAAAGCTCTCCAGATCACCTGTGCCAAGGAAGAAGCTGGGACTGAAAGGCTCAGCTACAGGAAGCTGCGCTGACCTCAGCATCTCCCCCGTGTGCAGCTGCGGAGCACCCCTTCCGCTCCCACCCTGAACCAGGCGAGCCCAGGTAGCCCCACCCAAGACCCAGGCCTCCCCAAAGCCAGAGCCCATCGACACTTCCTGGCTGCACTTCTCCGGCCTCCCACAAGAGGGCACCAGCATCCCAAAAAACCTATTTTCAGCAGAAATGGCAGGATGCTGGGAGGCCGAGGATCTCAGGATGCCACTTACCTGTCAGGTCCAGCTCCAGGGGGCCAGGGGCTGTGCTACACACCAGGGTCAGGCGGGTCACGACAACATTGGGGACATTGGGGTCTGCGGAGTGAGAGCAGGTTAAAACTCTACCCCACCCATGGCTGGCAGGATGGGGGAGGCAGCAGAAACCCAGAAGTGACAGGTGTCCCTCTCGGTGCTGTTTCAGCCCACTTACCAGCAGACACAGCTACCCGGCCCAGCAGGGCCTCCTTGTACTTGCGCAGACTCTCATCATCCTTGTCCAGCTCCTGGATCTCTTGGATGCTCTTCTGGGCGGGGGGCTTATAGTTGACCGAGTGCTCATCCTCCTCGTTCTCGGCCGCGATCTGTGCTAGCTGCTCGGCTGTGGGCTCCTGTTCGGCCATGCTCGCCTCCCGCTGGGTCTGGCACACCTGTGGGCAGGAAGAGGGCTGCGGCAGCCTGAGGGACCCACAGGGTCTCCCGCTCCCGCCCCTCAGCAGGCCCCACCCCCAGCAGGCTGCTGAAAAACCTCTGCAGGGAACCAGGCTCTAGGTTTGGACCCAAGGGAACAGCTGCCTCCTGGAAGAAAGCCGCTACCAACGGAGATGGGAAGAAGTCCCAAACGCAGGCTCCTCAGGCCCAGAGGGACCCACACTCGTTGCCCTGCCCACCCTGGGGACTTGCTGGGACAATCTGGATAAAGCATCCAAAACTAAGTGGGGCCTGGAGCCTGCTCCTTTTGCAAAGAGACCCGGCATACCTCCACCATTCTGAGGGAAGAGACAGACCCACAGGCCCAAGTGACAGGGCCCTCGCGGGGTCACCTCTGAAATTCTGCTATTCTTCTGGAGCTGCCTAGACCCCACCTCGAGGGACACCTCCTCCTGAGTCCACCTGACCAAGCACACTCCGTTGGCCCTGTTCTAACAGTAAAGCAAGGCCTCCCCCTGCAAACGCAGAGCTCTCCCACAGGTGGGTCCCAACGATCATGAGCAACCCTAACCATCTGCCAATGCCCTTTCCGACTGTGAGGGTTTGTAACCTGCCTACATGGTTTCAGGACCCTCTTTCTGGATCTTGGTGCAGAAGAGCTTGGGGCAGTGCTGTCGCGACAAGAAGCAGTGTATAAGGCTGGCTTCGCTTAGGGATCCCCATCACACCCTGCTAGAATTTGAGAAATATCAGAAACCATTCAGATCCTTCTGGGCGGTGAGGGAAGCGGGCTACAGCCCGGTCCACACTAGACCTTAGGTTGTCCCAGAAAGATCACCAACGCCTCTCCCCACGGCTCCAGCCGGGCAGCCTGGAGCTGCCCGAGCAGCAGACCGCACAAAGGGCCGCTGGGAACCCCGAGCCGCCCGGCCGCCACTGGCGGGGTGGGGCTCGCCCGCTTTTCCAGGCCTCGCGGCCGCTTCCTCTTAAATTCCTCTAAAAGGTTCACGCCCTAACGCCACCCAAGTACGGCCGCGGGCGACGGGATCCTCCAAGCGCGATGGCCGCGGCCCACACTTCCTTCCACGGGGCCCCGCAATCTGGGCGCACAGGCGCGCCGCGCAGGGTGGGGTGTGGGGAACGGGGCAGGGGCGCGTGCCCACGCCGCCCTGGCCGGGTGCCGGACCCACCACCCCCAGGGAGGGGGCGCCGGGCCCGGGTCCAGCCGGCGCGCATCGGCGGGGAGGGGGCGCCGCGGGACTCGGGCGGCGGCCCCAAAGGAGGCCTGCGCCGGCCCGCGCCCACCCCCGGCGAGCGGCGCGAACAAAGGCGCGGCACCTCCAGCCCCCGCGGCGCCCCCTCCCCAGTCCCGCCCCGCCCCGCCCCGCCCGCGGCCGCCGCCACCGCCACCGCCGCCGCCGCCGCTCACCGGAGGATCGACCGCGCCGCTCTCGCGCTCCCTCCCGCACGGAATGACGAACGTCGCCGCCCCGCCCGCGCGCGCCCGGCCCGCCACTTCCGGGGTCACGCGACTTCCGCTCGCGCCGGGCAGACAACGGAGGGCGCATGCGCGCGCGCGGGCTGCTGGGAGCGCGCCGCCACCATCTTGTGGAGTCAGCCTCGTGGGTGGCTCCCGCCCGGAGGTGCGACTCTTTAACTCAGCCGCACGCCGAGGGCACGGGACGGTGTCGCGGCCTCCCGTGCGCCTTCCCCTGCCCCCGTCCGTCGTGACACGTCCGCGAGGTGCCGCCGTGACATGTCCCGCCGCCGGGCGTGGACTGCGCGCCCCGAGCGCCCGAGCTGCCTGGCCGGCGCCGCGGGCCGGGGACTCCGGGCGGGAGGGGGCCCCGCCGCTTGCGGGCGCCGTTCGCCGCCGCCGCCAGAAGTGGGCAGGTGACTGAGGCTGGCCGCGCGCCGGGCCGACGGACAGCTTGTGGAAGCGGGCGGCCTTCTCCCGGGCCCGACCCCGTGACGGTTCCCCAGCGGCCCGGGGGGCGCGCCCCCCGCCGTCGCCCTCTCCCGACCCGCGAGGCCAGGCGGGGGGCGGTCTCGGCGGTGAACCTAACGCAAAACACTAACCTTCGTTGTCTTTTGGAGATTTTTTCATATTTAAGGAACATTTGCGAATTTTGTGTAACTTAGGAGGCGAGCTGTCGACTCCTTGCGCAGAAAGTTGAGCTGCCCCGGGGCAGAGCCTTGCGCGGCTCGGGGTCATTGGAGGCGCGGGGCACCAGGGCACCGCAGCCCGCTGTCCCGCCCTGCTGGCTTGCTGGGTGAGGAGAAGGCTGCCCTCAGGTCACCCGAGTGCTTAACAAAAGCAGGAAACCCTGTTGTGCAAAATTCCAAATACACATTTTGTTACTGATCTGTCTGTGTAAGATCGCATCCTGGAATTCAGCCGCTGAACACACTTATTCCGAGGTTTCTGAGGATCGGGGAGCAGCTGAGTGGGTGGCTCTGGCCCTTGCCTCTCATGAGGTGACAATCGAGCTGTTGGCCAGCGCCGTGGCCTCCAAGATCTGCTGGAATGCCACGCCGGCCCGCGGGCGGCGCGCGGGAGGCCCAGTTCCTCGCGGCCTGCGGAGTTGGGGCCCTGCCACCTGCCGCCCGGCTGTGCTCCGGGGCTGCTCCCAGGTGAGGCCTGGGCGGGGAGCCCGCCGCGTGGAGAGCCAGAGTGAGGCAGATGGCGAGCTCTCCAGACGAAGCCGCTGTCTCTTAGGAGCAAAGCCACTTCTGCCGTACTCTGGTCACGTAGCCCTTCCCTAGTGCAGTGTAGGAGGGGACCGCAGGGACAAGAGTACCAGGAGGTGGGGCCGTTGGGCCCATCTGGGAGGTGGCCCACCGCATGCCCCGAAGTAGAAAGAATGGTGGTGTGAACCTGGTGGACCAGCCACCTAGCTTCAGTCGCTATCAGCCTGGGGCCTTTCTCCCGCTGTCCGTGCCCTCCCTCCTCATCCACGCAGCCAATCTGACGCAAACCTCAGAGGTTATTGCCACCATAAGTATTTCAAGTGTGTATGTGTGGTTTGTTTTTTGGGTTTTTTTGAGAGAGAGAGAAGAGCGAGAGAGAGAACCCTGAAGCAGGGCTTGAGCTCACCCGTTGGGGAGGCTCGAACACACGAGCAGCGAGGACCATAACCTGAACCAAGGTTGGACGCTTGACCGCCTGAGCCCGGTGCGCCTACGTCAGCACGCATTCATGTCAAAGGAAGGGGATCCTTTCTGGGGGAAACGAGCCATAGTGTCGTCGTTTCACGTGTCCCGTTCCCTCCCGCTGCGGGCAGAACCCCTCCGAACTGGGATGGTCCGGAGCAGCGATCTACAGTTCTCTCTGCTATCCTGCGGGCGGAGTGGGCTCCGCTGGAGCCCCCCTGCAGTGGCAGCCCCACTGGGGCCATGCGGGAGCCACGCGAAGTTCGGCTGCTGAAGACAGCCATCAGCCCGTGCCCGGTTGAGGCTGCCAGCCCCAGGCCGGTCCCTGGTCCACGCGACCCCTGCGGGATTTGGGCAGCTGCACTATGACGGACACATGTTCTGAGAGGCCCGTTCACAAGTCTTCGTGCGGACCCGCTGGAAGCTGCCAGAACCAAATTTCTGCAGCTTTCCGTTGGTCAAGCCGGAGACTTGAGCCAGTCTAGTTCAAGGGCAGGGACTTAGACTCCACCTCTCTCAATGGGAAGAAAAGTGAAGAATGCGTGGCCCTCTAGCCACCATGAGCCACATTCCAGTCCGCTAAAACACTGCCTCCCGCCACCCCCAAAAGTCTCATCCTAGTTTGGCTTCGGATCAGGGCACAGGTGAGAGGGAGGTTGGAGTGTGGCTTCTGTTAATCTGAAACCTGGGGCTCCAGACCCGCAAGACTTGTCCCACAGCGCCACAAGAACCATTCCATCCCACCCCCTAGACCTTCACGGTCCAGGAGCGTGACATAAAATGGTGTTTGCTTCACACCAAGTTCTGGGTAATTTCCTACAGCGCCATTCACACCTGGAATACCCCCCAGGAAAAGTAACGCCAGTCCTAAACATAATTAAAGATCCAAACAGTATTTTCCTTGATTGCGTTGTGAGTTCTTTCACATTTTATTTGAATCGGAATCAAGTTACATTCGGTGCGGTTACTGATATGTTAGTGACTCAATCAATAGAATCATCCTTTCTCTGCTCCATGTGGTGTCGTGGCGAAGGATCCTGGGGTCCCCTATGGTCTCCCATGGCTGAGACCCAGCTGGTGATCCCACACCGGAGCCCTGATCACTTCTTGTCCTCCATCCTTCCTGGGGGCGCGGTTCAGGCCTGTGGGAATCAGACCTCTTCAAACGTGATGTGGTGCTTACTTAAGGTTTCGCACAGTCACAAGGGAGCATTGACACTATTTTGAACCCTTTATCAAATTAGCAAAGAGGGGCACCCGGGTGGCCCCAAATGGTTGAGCGTCTGACTCTCGACTTCGGCTCAGGTCATGATCTCGCAGTTCATGGGATCGAGCCCCGTATTGGGCTTTTGCTAACACTGAGGAGCCTCGGGATTTTCTCTCTCTCTCTCTCCACCTCCCTCAAGCTTGCTCTCGCACCCGCTCTCAAAATAAATGAAGATTAAAAAAAAAAAAGACAAATTGGCAAAGGACCTAAGGGAGATGCACCGTGATGTAAGGGCATGGCCGTAGCAGACGCAGGGAGCTGCTGGGAAAATAAACCTTACGCCTGAGCAGTATTCAGGGGGTTTGGCTCCGCAAACAACCTTTTTTAATTTGGTGAGTTTGATTTTTTTTTAATATTTCTTTATTTTTGAGACAGACAGAGCATAGCGGGGAAGGGGTGGAGAGAGAGGGAGATACAGAATCTGAAACAGGCTCCAGGCTCTGAGCTGTCAGCACAGAACCCGATGCGGGGCTTGAACCCACGAACCGCGAGATTATGAGCTGAGCTGAAGTTGGACGTTTAACCGACTGAGCCACCCAGGCGTCCCTAATTTGTTTTTTTATCTTAAAGTTTATTTATTTTGAGAGAGTGTGTGTGTGTGTTCATGTGAGCATGAGTGGTGGAGGTAGAGGGGGGCGTCAGCGAAAGGGAGAGAGAGAGAGAGACAGAGAGAGAGAATCCCAAGCAGGTCCCACACCAGCAGCTCGGAGCCCAACTCTGGGCTCAAACTCGCCGACGTGAGCTCATGACCTGAGCTGAGATCAAGAATCGGACACCTGGGGTGCCTGGGTGGCTCAGCCGGTTAAGCCTCCGACTTTGGCTCAGGTCAGATCTCACGTTCGTGGGTTCGAGCCCCGCGTCGGGCTCTGTGCAGACAGCTAGCTCAGAGCCTGGAGCCTGCTTCCGGTTCTGTGTCTCCTTCTCTCTCTGCCCCTCCCCCTCTTATGCTCTGTCTCTCTCTGTATCAAAAATAAATAAAACATTAAAAAAAAAAAAAAAAAGAATCGGACACCTTACTGCTGGTGAGCCACCCAGGCGCTCCGGTCATACTAAAACCCTTCCCTGAGGAAATCACCGTGGGTGCAAGCGGAGGTTTGGGTACAGGACGGTGATGGAGCGTTTGTGCAGCATCGAACGTTTCCATAATGGATCTAGAATGCACAGTACGGCTGCAGGACGGGTCCCTGAATGGCCACCTACTGTCCTGTGTCACAGGAATATCTACATGGTAATTAATAAATACTAATGCATATTAATTAAAAAACCCTCTGAATTAAAAGATTTCACATGCTTTAAATAAAAATGGTTAATCACATAGAAAAACTAATTTTTACAGCTTTTTACACACGCTCATTTATTTATTTTGAAAGAGAGACAAAGGGGCGCCTGGGTGGCTCAGTCAGTTAAGCGTCCGGCTTCGGCTCAGGTCATGATCTCACAGAACTGTGAGCCCCGCGTCAGGCTCTGTGTTGGCGGCTAGTTCAGAGCCTGGAGCCCATTTCAGATTCAGTGTCTCCCTCTCTCTCTGACCCTCCCTTGCTCACACTGTCTCTCTCTGTCTCTCAAAAATAAGTAAAAAGCATTAAAAAAGAGAGAGAGAGAGCAGGAGAGGGGCAGAGAGAGAGGGAGAGAGGGAATTCCAAGCAGGCTTAGCTGTCATTGCAGACCCAACGTGGGGGCTCCGTCTCACGAATCGTGAGACCATGACCAGAGCTGAAACCAAGAGTTGGATGCTTAACCGACTGAGCCACCCAGCTGCCTGGTTGACAGCTTTATGGAGGTATAATTTATAAAATCCGTCCATGGACAGTTTATAATTCAGTTATTCTGGGGTAAACTTACAGAGTTGAATAAACATCACTGCAGACTTTATCTTGAGCTCTTTGTCATCGATGCGTGTCCCCACCACCCCGTCACTCCCGGACCCCAGCACCACTGTCCGGCTTCCTGCACCCGCAAATCCGCCTCCCCCGAACATCGCGCGTAAGTGGAATTATACGACAAATGCTTCTGTGGTGTCTGAGTCCACCTGGAGCGATGTCGCTGCCGTCCGGCTAAGGCACAGGCGGCGCGTCGTGTCCTGTTTGTTGTGTAAGCGTACCGCGTTTGTGTGCAGCCCCTTGGTAACTGGTGGGCTTTTCATTTCCATTTTGTCGATTACGAACATTTGCATTTGTCTTTGAGGGAATGAGAGAACGTGTGTGCATTTCTTTTGGTTCCCAAGGGTGGAAGGCCCCCTGATTTCCAAGGTGGATTACAGTCCCGCCAGGAATACAAGAAGGTTCCAGTCAGGCACACCCTTGACAATACTTGGCGTTGTCTGTCTTTTTGATCAAAGCTGGGTGTGACACGGTGGCTCCTTGTGAGTCGGCTTTGCTGGTCCCTGATGAAGGGTCTTCTGGGGAAGACATGTACACAAGTCTTCTGTCCATTTTTAAATTGCACTGTGTTACTCAGTCGCCATACTACTTACGTGTTCTGGATAGGAGTCTTTTATCACGTGTATGATTTGGAAATATTGTCTGTGGTGTGACTTTCATTTTCATTTTTTTAATGCTTTATTTTATTATGGAGAGAAGGAGAGAACATGAGCAGGGGAGCAGCAGAGAGAGAGGGAGACACAGAATCCGAAGCAGGCTCCAGGCTCTGAGCTGTCAGAACAGAGCCCAATGCAGGTCTTGAACTCACAAACCACAAGATCACAACCTCAGTCAAAAGCTGGATGCTTAACGGACTGAGCTATTCAGGCGTACCGACTTTCATTTTATTTTCTTTCTTTTTAAACTTTTTATGTTTTTATTTTATTTGTCAGAGCATGAGGGACAGAGCAGGAGCAGGGGAGAGATAGAGAGAGACACACACACACACAGAATCTGAAACGGGCTCCAGGCTCCGAGCTGTCAGCACAGAGCTTGATGCGGGGCTCAAACTCCCAGACCAGGAGATCAGACCTGAGCCGAAGTCGGATGCTTAACCAACTGAGCCGCCCAGGTGCCCCTCTTTTTTATGTTTTTTTTCTTGGTGTTTGTTTAATTTTGAGAGAGATAGACACAGAGCACAAGTAGGGGACGGGCAGAGAGAGAGAGGGAGACACAGAATCCGAAGCAGGCTCCAGGGTCCGAGCTGTCAGCACAGAGCCTGATGCAGGGCTCGAACTCACGAACTGTGAGATCCTGACTTGAGCCAAAGTCGGCTGCTTTACCAACTAAGCCACTCAGGCGCCCCCACCCCTACTTTTGTTTTCTAAATAGTGTCTTTTGAAAAGCAAAACCTTTTATTTTATTAAAGTCTAACATTGTTTTCTGTTTGTTTTTATTTTTTTCATGGCTCATGCTTTCTGTGTTGTGTCTCAGAACTCTCTGCCTGAGCCAAAATTGTAAAGATTTTCTCTTCTATTTTTTCCTGATAGTTTTAGAATTTCAGCTTCCATTTATGCCTATAATCCACTTAGAGTTTATTTTTGTATACGGCATCAGGTAAGAGTCAAGGGCCAATTGTTTTGTGCATGGATATGTGATTCTGCAGCACTTACTGAGAAGACTAATAATTTCCCCGATCAAAATGTCTTTGTTGGGGCGCCTGGCTGGGCCAGAAGAGCATGCGACTCTTGATCCTGGGGTCATGAGTTCGAGCCCCGTGTTGGGTTATATAAATATATATATAATATAACATATTACATAAAAATAAACTGTAAAGTACAAATGACACCCAGTGCTCATCCCAACAAGTGTCTTCCTAATCCTTGTCTACATGCGGCCCGGCCCCTCCCCACCTCCGCCTCCAGCAGCCCTTGGTTTGTTCTCTGCATTTAGGAGTTTCTTATGGTTTGCCTCCCTCTCTGTTTTTATCTTATGTTCTTTCCCTTCCCTTGTGTTCATCTGTTTTGTTTCTTGAATTCTACACACAAGTGAAGTCAGATGATGCAGGATTTGTCCTTCTCGGGCTTATTTCGCTTAGTGTAATACACAGTAGTTTTAGCATCATTATTCTTTTCAAAATTGTTTTGTCTGTTCAAGGTCCTTTAAATTCCATATAAATCTTAGGATCAATCTTGATTTCTTTTCTTTTCTTTTTAATGTTTTTTATTTATTTTTGAGAGACAGAGAGAGACAGCATGAACAGGGGAGGGTCAGAGAGAGAGGGAGACACAGAATCCGAAGCAGGCTCCAGGCTCTGAGCGGTCAGCACAGAGCCCGACGTGGGGTTTGAACCCACTAACTGTGAGATCATGACCTGAGCTGAAGCCGGACGCGTAACTGACTGAGCCACCCAGACTCTCAATGTTTATTTATTTTTATTTTTAAGAGAGAGAGAGAGAGAGAGAGAGAGAGAGAGAGAGAGAATGACTGGGGGAGGGGCAGAGAGAGAGAGGGAGACCCAGAATCCACAATCCAAAGCAGACTCCAGGCTCTGAGCTGTCAGCACAGAGCCCAATGCAGGGCTTGAACCCGTGAACCATGAGATCATGACCTGAACCGAAGTTAGACGTTTAACCAGCTGAGCCCCCCGGGTGCCCTACCCTGCCCTTAATTTTTAATTTTAAATTTTTTTGAGCTTCTGCTTTCTCCATTTCACCTGCACAGATAAGGATTCTTGTTTTCAACATAACGATACCATCAACATACCTACCAAAATTAACAATGCATTTTATTATTACCAAATACTCAATGTTCACGTCTTCCCAGTCTCAGAACACGTGTCCAGGCTGGTCTCTGTACGGCAGCCGGAGCCAGATGAAACACCAGCCTGCATGCGGACCGTGCGCTGCGGGGGTTTTCCTGCACCGACCATCTGAAGCCACGCGGCCGTCCCACAGCTCAGCTACGTTCGGATGCTCTCTGGAGTTAGTCTAGACCCTGCAGGTTGAGGGCTCGGCCCCACCAGACGGCTCCTATTTCCTATGCTGGCCCCACGCTCTTGCCAGCAGAGTGCAAATACCTGGGCGCCCGTGACTCCCCTCAGGTTTCACAACCTGCTTAGACAGCTCACAGAGCTCAGGCAGACCCCTTCCTTGCAATTACTGGTTTATTCTAAAGGACGCACCCGGGTCAACCAACGAAGCCACCCAGGCGCCCCTAACGGATGCAACTCAGGAACAGCCAGAAGAAGCTAGAGATACAGAGGGCTCGGGATGGGGTGGGGCGGGGCTCCCCGCCTCCTGCAGGGGCGGCGCCCTCCCAGCTCCTGCAAGGGAGCGCTCCCCAACCAGAAGCAGAACCCCCTCACTTAGGACTTTGTATAGAGCCGTCATTCAAAGACGGGATGGATTAAATCGTTGGCCTTTGATGATTCACTTGATCTCCAGCCCTCCTCCCTCCCCAGAGGTTGCGGTGGGGTGAAGCTGAAAGTGCCATCTCTCTAATCATGGCTCGGACTTTCCGGGGACCAGTCCAGACCCTGGAGCCATCCAGGGGCCCCTGAGAGTCATTTCGTCAACACAGACCTGGGGACAGTTGAAAGAGGCTTGTTACGAGTAACAAAAACGGCTCCCATCGCTCAGCGAACTCCAAGAGCTTCAGGAGCTCTGTGCCAGGAACCGCACAAAGATCAGCATGTGTTAGAGCACAGTCACCTTGGCCTCCTTCTCTGTGCTTGTGGCCCTTAGGTGCGGAGGAGACCGGGGACTTGAGAATTTCCCGCGGGCACTTCCAGGTCTGCCCGGCGGGACCCTCCTGGGCTGGGGCGGCAGGCTCCTCGGGCTGGACGGGCCCCAGGTCAGTGTTGAGGGGGCTGTGGGCTTCCCACCGCGTCACTTCAGGGGACCCTCTGTTTGTCCCACCTGTAGTGAGGCACAGGAGGCTCCTGAACATCAGGTTGGCCCCGCCGTCACCAGTCGCCACATCAGCCTTTCACCCGGTGGCTTCAGCGGCTTCTGAGGGTTATTTTCGGCATGTTTTTTTAGGCATCATAAAATGATGACTTTAGAACACCGCACTTCTTAGCTGGAATTCTTTAAAAAGCTTTTTTGTTTTTTAAATCTTTATTCATTTTGAGAGAGAGAGACAGAGCAGAGGGGGAGACACAGACTCCGAAGCAGGCTTCAGGCTCCGAGCTGTCAGGACAGAGCCCCACGTGGGGCTTGAGCTCACGAACACGAGATCATGACCGGAGCCAAAGTCGGACGCTTAGCCGAGTCAGCCGCCCAGCCACCCATTAGCTGGGATTCTTTAAGAGAAACCTGGAAGGGCGCCTGGCGGCTCAGTCGGTTGAGCGTCCGGCTTTGGCTCCGGTCATGATCTCACAGTTCGTGGGTTCAAGCCCCGTGTCCGGCTCTGTGCTGACAGCTCAGAGCCTGGAGCCTGCTTCAGATTCAGTGTCTCCTCTCCCTGACCCTCCCCTGCTCACACTCTCTCTCTCTCTCAAAAATAAAGTAAAACATAAGGAAAAAATAAATGTATTAAAAAAATGAAAGAAACCTGGAGTCACCAGCTACTTGATCCCTTCAAAATATGATTTGTATAGAAAATAAAGATTAAATGTTGGACTTTTTCCTTTTATTTGCAAAATTAGTCCAAGTAACCTTCCAAGATAAACATTAAATGTATTTTTAAGTTAATTTTTAAATTTTATTTAAATCCAAGTTAGTTAAGATGTCGTGCAATACTGACTTCAGGAGTAGAACCGGGGGACTCGTCACTTACATGTGACCCCCAGCGCTCATCCCAGCAGCGCCCCCCTTAATGCCCGTCCCCCGTTCAGCCCACCCCCCACCCAACACCCCTCCAGCAACCCTCGGTTTGTTCTCTGTATTTAAGAGTCTCTTATGGTTTGCCTCCCTGTTTCAATCTTATTTTTCCTTCCCTTCCCCTAAGTTCATCTGTTTGGTGTCTTAAATTCCACAAATCACATATTTAACTTTCTCTGACTTATTTTGCTTCCCATAACACACCCTGGTTCAATCCACATCGTTGCAAGTGACAAGATTCCATTCTTTTTGATCGTTGAGTAATATTCCATCGTATGTATGTACATCTTTTTTTTTTAATGTTTATTTTTGAGAGACAAAGCACGAGCAGGGGAGGGGCAGAGAGAGGGAGACACAGAATCCGAAACAGGCTCGAGGCTCCGAGCTGTCAGCACAGAGCCCGACGCGGGGCTCGAACCCACGAACTGTGAGATCTTGACCTGAGCCGACGTCAGGCGCTCAACGGACCGAGCCCCCGGCGCCCCTGGGCCGTGTCTTCTTTATCGGCTCCTCGGTCGGTGGACATCGGGTGGACGGTTTTTTCTAAGTATCGTTACAAACACTTGGGTGTTTACATACTTGACAAGAACGATGACGTCAGAAAGAAACGGTAAGTTTATGCGATCATTACTGGTAGCTTGAGTGGCTTTAGTAATGACGGATTCTTACCAAGGACACAGAGCTCGGGTCTAACCATAAAGAAGTGAGAACGACCTGATGGGACTGACCTTCTAAGTGCCAAGGTCATAAGAGATAAGGAAAGCACAACCAGGTTAAGACGACTAGAGGCGTCGTGAGGTCAGTGGACCGGCACCAAGGAAAGCAGCATTCACAACACGGCTGCTAGGACAGCGGGCTGAGCTGGGTCAGGCCTGTAGTTCAGATCACGGCGTCGTGTCGATGTGTCTGATTATGTGAGAGAATATTCTTTTACTTATTATTTTCTTGAATTAAAAAAAAATTTTTTGAGAGAGAGTAAGAGAGTGCACCAGTGAGCTAGGGGCAAAGAGAGAGAGAGGATCCCAGGAGGGGCAGAGGGAGAGGTAGAGGGAAGCCCGGCTCACCCGATGCGGGGTTCGTGTGACCATCCGTTTTGGGGAACTACACGGAGAAATATCGGGGGGGAAAGTGGCACCACGTGCGCCGACCTGCCGACAGCGGGGCGCGGCGTCTGCGGTCGGAGTGAGGAGCTCAGAGGGACGCTCACTGCTGTCCTCACTTCTTTCCTATACACCTGAATATCCAGATGACAAAATAAGGCCCACGAGCTTTCACAGTGAAACAGAGAAATAGGCTGACAGTAAAAGAAATGGTAATAGTTAACAAAAATCAGCAGTTAAATTGGTTTCAGCAATACTTTAAAGTGTCTGAGAAAGCATTTTTCTTTCTTAATGTTTATTTTTGAGACAGAGTGCAAGTGGGGGAGGGGCAGAGAGGAGGAGACACAGAATCCAGGAGGCTCCAGGCTCCTCACTGTCAGCACAGAGCCCGACGTGGGGCTCGAACTCATGAACTGCGAGATCATGACTTGAGCCGAAGGCACACACTTAACCGAGACCCCAGGTGTCCCAAGGAAGAAATTGTTCTGTCTTAAAAGAGCAGCTCCTGTTCCGTACACCAGTCAGGTACAACCACAAAACCCACTCCGCGGCCTCTGCCTCTTGGCCGTCGCCTACGGACTGGACCGCGCCGAGCCCCCGACTCTGGGCGCAGGCAGCCTTTTCCTCCGCCGCCGTGCCGGCCCCTCCAGTGCTCTGCGCTCCACACCGGGCTCTGCCGCAGCCCCCACGGCATCTCACCAGGCACACAGTTACAAGGACACCTTCTGGCTCCTTCCTTAACACCAGAGAAAGCCAGGAAGAGATTACGTGGCACACACGGTCCCTGCTGAACCCGGGCCCCTGAGGAGCGGAGTGCCAGGACGGGGGCACCTCACGTGTGGAAACAACACCTAGCACGGAGCCCACCCCTCACGACCCGGGGTGGGTGGTGGAGGCAGCTGCCCCCAGGTCCTCCCATCACCAGGTCGGAGATGGGCAGAACGCGGCCGGAAGACCAGCGGCCAGCACCGGCCCCCTGAGCCGCCGCGGCGGCGGAGCTACGATGCCAGGTGCCCGCGGCACTGCTCCCCACACGCTCTCATGAGCAGGTCTCGGCCCAAGAAAGGACTCCGACAGCGGGACAAATCAAGCGGTTCCAGTTCTACACACGTTTCTATTTTATTATGGCAAAGGTGAAAACGCCACCTTCCCCACAACAGCAACCGGTAAAATTTATCCCAAAAATAACTCGGTACAAAACAGGTCTGTTTCAGAATTAAAAAAAAAAAAGAAAGAAAGAAAAAGAAAAAAAAAACCTTTACATGAGTTTTTAAATTCTATTTTAAAACACAAAAGAAACAAATCCGTCATTGGCTGCACAGCCCCGGTCCGCGGTCCCCTCCCGCAGGGGAGCGCAGAGGCGGCGTCCAGGCCCGCTCCGCTCGCTCGAGGATCCGCCGCTCCATTTAGCTGGTGTCCATCTGAAACACACAAAACCTCCTCGGTCAAGGCCAAGCTCCCAGGATCCGGGCTCCCGGGCCCCCAGGCGGGCTTCGGACCCCAACCCCGGGCTGGGCCGGCACTTACTCTCGCGTTGTAAGCATCCAGCTGCGCGTCCAACTCCTCTGCGGAAAGCTGCTGCTTCGAACTCCGGCCCGTGCCTCTGCCTCTGCCCCGACTTCCTCCGCGAGCGCCTCTCCGGGTGCCGCCGCCGCCCCCGAAACCTCCGGAGCCGCGGTTTCTGGTCATGCCGCCTCTGTTCACGCTGGCGAGGAAAGCGGACCTCACTCCCGCGACCTGCAGAGGTCCACGGAGCGAGCAGCCGCGCGCCACAGGCCCCCACTCACCTCTGCGCGGGTCTCCGCTGTGTGTCAATCTGTGACGTGACGAGCTGAATGTTCATGGGGCGGCCTGCGGCAAAGCACACAAGAGGGTGCGCTCCGGTTAGAGGGCTCTGAGGCGCACCGCGGGGGCACCGCACCCCGGTCTCCATGCAAGTGCCGGAAAGGGGCTCTGCGTGTCTCAGATGCTCCCCGCAAGGCGAGCGGCCGAGCGACACCGGCAGGAGGGTGGGGCGGTGCCGACGCTGCCCCCGCTGGAACCTCCTCGCTCCTCGAGTCCAGGTCGGGAGGGTGCCTGCGCAGGTGTCCGGGGTGCTCATGGGTGGAAAGGTGTGGGTGGCCTGGCGGAAGAAGAGCCGGTACCTTTGTCTTTACGACTACAGCCCCGCACTCAGAGGTGTGCTATGGTGGTTCTGAGAAGGCTTCACAGAAGTGAATCTTCCGGAAGGAGCTGAGGAGGGGAGGGATGTAGCTTGCTGGATGGGGGTTCACAAGAGGTTGGTCCGGATGTGTGGGGCGGCATGAGAGGTGGCAGGATGGAAGAGAGAGACAAAGGGGCGAATGCAAAGTGTCCTCAGCCACAGGGGTGAGCCGCGCTCCTGCACGGACAGCCGCGGCCCCACGCGCCACAGCCGTGGCCCCTCTACCGTCCCGGGTCCGGCCTCGGACGCACCGTCCAGAGGGACGCCGTTGTACTGCTTCATGGCCTTCAGGGCGTCTGCCTTCCGTTCAAAGTGCACGTCGGCTGTTCCTAAACTGCGCCCTGAGCGGTCGTAGTGCACAGCCGCCTTCTTCAGAGTTCCGAACTCGGCGAAGAGCTCCTGGGGGCCGGAAAGCACAGCTGTTAGCGAAGCGGTGCCCCTCCCTGGGGGCCCGGGGCAGGTCCCTGGGCCTATGAGCTGCTTTGAGGGGGTCGGGGGGCGGGGGTGACTTCCCTGGGAGGCAGACACATATGGGGGCAGGGAAGTGGTAGTGCACACTGGGGGGACGGGAGGGGCGGCCTTCCAGGAGCAGCTGGGCCCGAGGCTCCTGCCAGAGTGGGGACCTTACATCGCACCAGGATGCAGGTAAAGGACCGCAAAGCCCACCAGTGAAGGGCACAAGATGAAGTCGCTAACTTCTTCAACAGAGGAAAGTTTACAACACTCCCAAGGACTATACCAAGAAACAGCAAAGGCCAAGATCACAGAGCAAGGGACGCTATCCATCACGTGGACCAGCTCACAGGGCCCGTAGATTCGGGGTCCTGACCCAGCCCCTCCCCCAGGGCAGATTCTGGCTCACCTTTCCCTCTCCTCCTACTCAAGCCTGCCGCAAAGGCTGAAGTCAAGCGCTGCCATGGAAACTGCCCTGACCTCAGGCAGGCTGGGAGTTGGAGAGGGAACCCAGAGTGTGGGGCTACTCCGGCCGCAGGCACACAGCGGGAAGTGGAGTTCACCAAAAGCGGTTTCCAGTGGAGGCCAGAAACCACCTTAAAAAAAGTGTTGAGACACCGTGAGTGCTCACCGGCCTCGCTCCGTCCTCCCACGGCAGTCAAACACACAGTGGGGCTCTGGGAAATTGAACCCAGGAAGGCCCAGCACCCTGACCCAGCCATCTCTGAGACCGATCCTCAAGACGTCTTTACTTAATCAGAAAATAAGTTTATATGCCTTTGGAGGTCAATCAAAAAAAACAAAAAAAAAAAAAAAAGAGAGAAGGAAGAAAAAAAAAGAAATTAAAAAAAAAAAAAAAAAGCTTCAAACAAGGATGGGTCTGAAATCATGCCACTAGGAAGACCAGGGCAAAGTCAGGGCACAAGTTCCGCGAGACACAGAGCTTGGGCAAAGGGAGCAGGAAAGATGCCCAGCACCATCCTGCTTCTGTTCTAAGAGTTTCCATAGAAAAAAATCCTCTTCTCCCAACACATCGTTGAAACAAATACAAAATAAACAAAATGAACATCCCGGCTCCCCGCTGAGTCAGTAAGGCAAGAAAAACCACAGGAGGGCCACCTCTCCCGGCCGGGACACCTTGGACACATTAGAAGAGCCACATCCCCTCGCGCTAGGCTGGGGGGCCTGTCTTCCAACACACTGACCTACTTGTGGGACTTCCGACTGCACTGTGACCTCTGCTCTGCATCCCCGTAGCTCCTCACAGGGGCCAGGGGCCAGCCCTCGGGGGCCTGGAGGGCTCACTGGTCTACGGTGGGAGGGGATTCAAGACCGCCTCCCGAACGGGACCAAGTCCGTGAGGGGTCAACTGCGCACCGAGAAACCCCCCGTCCCTTACCTGAATATCAGCGTCGGATACTCCGAAATCCAGATTTGACACCAGCAGTTTCCCACCCGTCTCGACGCCCGCGCCACCCCCGAAGCCGCTGTCGAAGAGATCGTGTTGCCACTTGTCAGGAAGTTGTTTCGGCTGAAGGAGAAAGGAAACACAACAGACACAGACCCGTGAGTGGCTCGCCGAACTCTCCCTCGCGCTCACAGCCAGGGCACGACGCTGCGCTCGGGGCCCGGAGGGAAACGCACACGGCTCCGCAGCCCTGCCCTTCCCGCCCACGCCGCAGCCAACCCCCCGGGAGCCCCGCGCCCCGCAGCTCCTCGGTTTCCTTCAACTAACTTCCCGCCGCCGGCGCCGCCGCGCCCAACGCCCCCTCGGCCCCGCCGCCACGAGGCCCGGCGCCCGACCGAGACAAAGGCCGGGACGGTCTCCGCCTCCCGGGCCCGGCCGGCGCGCGACCTCCCCGCGCCGGCGTCCGCGCCCACCGGCCCCAGCGGCCTGCCGCCCTCTCCGCCGCGCGCCGGCCCGCCGGCCCGCTCCCCGCCGAGGCCCGCCGCCCCCGCACTCACCCTGCTGTAGGGCGCCGGCCGATTCCTGCCGCCGCCGCCCGCCGCGCCGCGGGCGATGGCCGGCCGGTTCCGGATGGGCCCGCCGCCTCGGTTCACTCGCGCGGCGGCCTGCGCCCCGCCGCCGCGGCCGCCCTGGGAGCCGGCCCTGCCGCGGCCCCGGCCTCCGCCGCGGCCGCCTCGCTGGCTCCGGTTCAGCTTAATGATGTCGTCCAGAGACATGTCCATTTTGTCGGCCATGGCGGGCGCGGAATCGGCCTTGGCTCGAGCCCGCGCGTCAGCACGCCGGAGCGTCACTTCCGGAGCCGCGCGGTGTCTTCCGGCGCCGAGTCCTCTGAGAAGCCGGGGATTGGCTGCGGGCTGGCGGTGGGGGCGGCGGCGGCGCGTGCGCGTTACGGCGCGAGGTCGGCGGGCGCGACTGAGGTGCCGGGCAGTGGCTGCGGTCGTTTTTATACCTTCCCGCGCGGGCGCTGCCAACGGAAGGCGGGCGGGGCAGCGCGCGGTTAGGCCGGCGGAGGTGCGAGAGCGCAGGGCGGAGCGCGGCTGTGGGGGCGGGCCGGGCGCGTCGCCCCTCCCCACTCAGAGCCTTGAACCCGCACTTCTCCCTCCTGCTCACTCTCTCTCTCCACGTTCCCACCCCTTCCGCGCCCCCTCTCTCACCCTTGCCCCTCATCCCTTCTCCGCGCATTACAGCCTCTCCCCGCGCCTACCCCTTCCGTGCACCCACTCCCCGCGCTCTCAACCCGCGTACCCCCTTCCCCGCGCCCTCACCCCTTTCCCACTCGTCGCCCTGTCCCGCGCCCCGCCGTCTCCCCACGTCCGCCTTTGCGTCCTTCTCCGCGCCCCATTCTCTCACTGAGCCTGAGCCCCCGGCGCGCTCCGCATCCCCCTGCCCAGCAACCAGGTCCCCTTTTGGCGGCGGCGGCGGCGGTGGGGGAGGAGGGGCACATTTTGCCGAGCTGGCGACCGGGGCCGCGGGCCGAGCGGGCTGAGTGGTCGTTCCTTGGCATGAACTCCTAGTTAGCCGGGTCGGGGTCTTCATCTGCCAACCCCAAGTTAGTCACATGCCTTTGAAAAGCGCTGCATGGCACGTTTTTGCGACTATTGTTGCAAGCCTTTGGTGGACGCAGGGCAAACTGCGCTTCTGCAGATACTCTGAAAATGTAGGGAGCCTTGCTTTTGGGGTGCTTGGTCCTCCCAAGGACGTCACGGCCCTGACAAATTTGTGCTCAGCCCTCTGGATTTCTCAGCCGGGGCCGTGGTTCCTGCCCCCTCCTGATCCCTGGGGGCCCAGATGCTGTAGTTGCGCAGACATGTAGCCAGGTGATCTCTTTCCTCGCAGGCTCCGCCGCCATGAAGGTGAAGATTAAGTGTTGGAATGGCGTGGCCACTTGGCTCTGGGTGGCCAACGACGAGAACTGTGGCATCTGTCGGATGGCCTTTAATGGCTGCTGCCCGGACTGTGAGTGTCCCCTGTGTTCCCTCCCTCTTGAGCTTTGCCTGCTGGCGCCTTGCCTTGGTGTCTCCCCGGACGTACCTGCACAAAGTGCCTGGGTTTGGGGATCCCTTTCCTCAAGAAAAAGTTGACAGAAGAAAGCCAAGTGGTTTGGTCACATGTTTTCATAGAGACTCCACCAAAAGTTTTGTAAGAAAAAGCATCCTAGCCTTTTACTGTGATCAGACTCAGCTATGAAATACACGGGGCCAGGGCAGCCTGGGGGGGGCTCAGTCAGTCAAGAGTCTGACTCTTGATTTGGGTTCAGGTCGTGATCTCATGGTGCATGAGTTTGAATCCCACATCGGGCTCCGAATTCTCAGCTTGGAACCTGCTTAGGATTCTTTTTCTTTCTCTCTCTTTGTCTGCGTGCCCCTCGCCTGCTCATGTATTTTCTCTCTCAAAATAGATGTTTTTTTTTTTTTAACATTGATTCATTTTTGAGAGAGAGACAGTGTGAGCGGGGGAAGGGGCAGAGAGAGAGGGAGACACCGAATCCGAAGCAGCTCCAGGCACTGAACTGTCTGCACAGAGCCCAGCTCGGGGCCCAAACCCACCAGCTGTGAGATCATGACCTGAGCCGAAGTCAGATTCCCAACCAACTGAGCCCCCCAGGCGCCCTCCTTTGTGGTGTTTCTTGACTCATCTTTGTCCCCGTTATGTTCTGTGAGGTAGAAATGTCTGAGTGTATTTTTAAATCAAAAGCAGGTTTTTGCACCAGTGAATTTAGTTTTTAGCAAAACACAAGTGAACTTCAACAGAGGCAAGTTGACCCTGGGGGGCAGGACCAGTCCCAAGAGGAAACTGGGGCGCGGGGAAGCTGAGGGCCCTCTTTCCTGTGAGCTACCAAGACATTTTTGTGGGCTTTACTTCTTACGGTGAAATTCAGATCACTGAATTTAGTGCAAATAGGTTTTTTTCTAGATTTAATTTTACATTTGCGTTGGCTGAAAGGAAATCTCTTCACCCAGGACTTAATCCTTTCTGATTTCATCCAACAGGTGGGCTATGATCTTAGGAAATCATTGATTGGTTCTACTCAAAATTAAGTTTTACTTATAGTAACACAGGAGATCGGGTTTTTTTGGCATTTACTTTCATCACTCTTAAATACATCTTTAGGGACCCAGCAAGGCTGTGGGAGCCTGGAGGGGCGCGTCTCTGCCGCTTCCTCCTGAGCAACAGATCGTTACCTTCTGAAAAGAAAAGTCCTCGGGAGCACTGCCCTCGACTGGGGTGGCCGAGTGAGCCTGCGGGGGACTGGCCGCTTTGCCGGCTCTGTGGGTGCAGTGGATGGACCTGCGGCCGCAGAGAGCGGCGGATTGAAAGTTTATTTCTTTATTTAGAGAGGGAGCGAGAGCTCACACGAGCAAGGGAGGGGCAGAAAGGGAGAGAACCCTAAGCAGGCAGCGCAGTGCCCGACGTGGGGGGGAGAACCCACAAACGGTGAGACCGTGGCCCGAGTGGCCCAACTGACTGAGCCCCCCAGACGCCCCAGAGTGGGGGGTCTGGAGTCTGGTCTTCAGACCTGAAGTTCCGCGTGAGAGCCGGTGGTCACGTGCAGAGGGTTTACTGAGTCTAAGGTGCTCTTTATACAGATTAAGTGACGCAGGTTCTCTTGCTAAAGTGGGTGCTTCCGAAGGAGGCTGTAATGAGTCGGCTCCCTGTCCCCCGAGGGCTTTGGGAGGAAAGGTCTTCTTGAGCCAGCTTTTCATGACAGGATTTCCGTCCAGACACCCGGAGCTCTTGGGTGAGTCACCGGCTGAGTGCTCAGGTGTCTGCCAGATGCCCGGGGCAGGCCGCCTGCCTGCGGGGCGCTACTGAGTGCTGGGGACAGTACTGAGTACCCGAAGTGGCTCCTTCCACCCTAGCCCGGCCTCACACAGACTGTGTGGCCAGTACTCCCCCATCAGGGCGCTTCCAGGACCACCCCCCAAGACCCAGCTCCTGCTCACTGGTTTGTATCTCTCTTTTTTTTTTTTTTTTGAAAGCGACTTTAATTTCAGAGAGGAGATTCCAAGCCAAGTTCTGCTGGACTTGGGAAGGCCCTGGGGGTGGGAAGGGATCTCAGTCAGGCATCACCCCACGTGAGCTCCTGGCACGGGGTCCTTCTCACCCCCCGGCACCCACGTCTTCCGTGCTTGGAGGAGGCAGAGTGAGTTCAGTAATTCCGTATTTGCCAAGTGTATAATTTTCTGGTTTTGTCATAAAATGTCCAGAAAGGGAAAGGGAGTGACGTGTTGTGATAGAAAGGATTTTTTGCTGCAAACACTTGGAGAACAAGGCACGGCAGTGGCCGTCTTCTGACTTGGCGGGTGCGTGCGCCACTGCGGGCGGGGGCTGCGCCGGGACAGGGGACCTGATGCTGTCGGTAGGCCTGGAAGGTTCCCGGCCTGGCACCCACACCAGCTGCCCCGATCCACCGGGTGCCCTGGCTTCCTGTCCGCCAGGCGGGGGCTCCCAGGCCCCGGGCAGCGAGGAACGGACCCAGGTGGGAGCACTAGGATTTCGCAGGGTCGTGCACCTGTATTTGGCGGCAGGCGGCAGGACCGTGGTCACGGGTCCAGAGGCGGTGTGTGCGCTCGGAGAGCCCCCGGACTTGCACGTAGGGTAGCTGCTGCCACGACACGTTGTCCTGTGTGTCCTGGCCCCGGCCTGTCTGGTCCCGTGTTTGTGCACCAGTGACACGTGGACACAGCTAGCATAGAGACACGTAGAGGACCCCCAGGGCAGTGAGGTTGGGGGACGGCCACTCCAGGAGGAGCGGAGGCAGCAAGCCACAGCCCTCAAGGCCTGTGGGGACCCCCACCCAGGCCTGCGCCAGGTCGTCCTGCTCTGTGGGCGCCAGCTGCTTGATGAGATTAGCTTGGTTCTCGGAAATCAGAGGGACCCATTTTTGTCCTGATTCCGGGCAGTGTGGCCGTCCTCGGGGTGCAGGTGGCATGTCCCGGCGTGCCCAGCTGCAGCTCCTGGCCGTGGAGCCGGGCCCTTTCAGACCAGAATAAAAAAGGAGGTGGGAGGTAGCTCTGCGCTCATGCTCGGCTGCTGACACCGACACCTGAAACGCCACTGGGTCCCAGCCCCTCCCCCTGCCAGTCCTGCACTGGGTCACTGCTGCCTGGGAGAGGAGCCTCAGCCCAGACCCCTCCTCTTGGTCTGAAACAGCTCACTCTTCAGATAGGTGGCTCTGGCGGGCGGGAACCTAGATGCGTCCCCCCCCCCCCCCCCCCCC
>PJEM01005709.1:17814-40614 GCA_004023845.1 Helogale parvula | reverse complement strand
CCCAGGCGGCCGCTGCTGACTTTTGTTGGGGGGTACACCGCAGAGTCACATTAATGCTCCTGATTTCCGGCTTTCCTGAAACCCAGCATGTGACAGGCTCGGGACACAAACCCCCCCAGGGCTGCAGGGCACTGGCGAGGTCGCCTGACATCCCTCCCGTCCCTCCTGCAGGCAAGGTGCCGGGCGACGACTGTCCCCTGGTGTGGGGCCAGTGCTCGCACTGCTTCCACATGCACTGCATCCTCAAGTGGCTCAACGCGCAGCAGGTGCAGCAGCACTGCCCCATGTGCCGCCAGGAGTGGAAGTTCAAGGAGTGACTCGGCCCCTCTGGGCTGTGACAGGGCTGAAGCGAGGACTGGAGCTGCGATTGTTTTCCATCAAGTGTTGACACTTTTATCCAATAAATAAAACTCATTGAATTGCCAGAGCCTTGCTGGAGGCCTCTGGTCGCTGTTTGCTTGGCGCTGTTGCATCCCCACCGGGCAAGCCGCGATAGGAAAACTCATGAATAAACATCTGGATGAGGCCACCCAGGGCCTGAGTCACCACCCCAGGGGGAGAAGGAGCGGGATCAGCCAGGGGAGCCTGGGGCAACAGTGACTGGCTCTGGGGGCTTGACAGGCGCCGTGGCGCAAAGGCCCAGGGCTGTGCGTGTGTGCCAGCAGGAGAAAGGAAGGACCACGGCTTGTAGCCCGTCATCCGGCCTCTCACCTGCTCGAAGCTGCCCCACGCCACCCCCCCACCTTCCCGCAGTAATCTGTGGGCCTCTGACCTCTGAGCACGCACAGCTGGCAGCCGCTGCCGGGTCCCTCCTGCTGAAACGCCGCCCTGAGTAGATGCTGGTGATCCAGTGGGAAGCTGGCTTGTCAGGGCTGACCTCCCGGTGTAGGTCCTGTCAAGGACATCTGTGTCCCCGGGTGTCTGAGGTCCTCTAAGGAAGGACAGCCTTTGGGAGGACACCTCGGTTAGTCCACAGCTCCTGGTGGGGGGCAGGCCCCCAGAGTCTTGACTACTTCTGGACAGAGCCTGCTGCAGGCTGCGTGTCCCCGTGTCCCCGTGAGCTGCATGGAGTTCGTTGGCACTGGCTCCTTCCCGTCTATTCTCAGTGGACACTTTCTGCGCCTTCCCCGCCCCCCCTGTGGTCACTGCCCTGTGCCTAGTGGGTGGCCAGTCGCTGAGCACTTTGGACACTGCTTGTCTTCACCTCCCAGGGCAGGAGACTGGGTAGTTCATGCAGAGAGGGTGGCCTCCTGGTCACAGTGTGGCACCCTACTTCCCATCTGACTTGTGCCCAGAGGAAAGGGGGCCCTGGGAACCATCACCCTTACCCAAGCTGGAGGTCACAGGCCCCCCATGCTGGTGTCTGCCCTGGGGAGGACTCGTGACCAGGATGCTTAGGGTCTGAGTGGAAGGAGGGGCGCCTGGGCTCAGCCTCCTGGGTGCCCCCCACAGCCCTGCAAACAGAGCTACATCTGGGGTCTGGGCAGCTGTATTCTTGAGCCTTTGTGTCTACAAAGTCTGGATTCAGGTCTGGGGAGTCGGCACTGCCGAGGGCCCTCCCGGGCCATCTCCTGACCTCACTCTGGCCTGCCCGCAGCCCACCTCCCCTGCCCGGGGCATTTTCTCCTGTGACAGGAAGTGCACGCCGGGCATGGGCATGGGTCCGTATGCTGGGTCCACGGACCCTGAGGGCACTCTCACAGGCTTCCCAGCCTCGCCGCCTCCCAGGCGTTGTCAACTTGCCCAAGGTCACAGCCCCTCCTGCAGGCTGTTCCCACGTCCCTGCCACTTGGGACGGGACTCTTCTGCCCTGGGCTCCAGCCTGGGCCTTTCGAGGCCTGCCAGGCCTCACGCTGAACTTGTAGCTGCCCACCAGGCCCTGCCCACATCCAGCCCCGTCTCTCCCCTCAGGACTCCCTAACCTCAGCCGGCTGGCCCTCCTCCAGGAGGCGCCGGCTCCTCCCACCCCCCCCCTTCCGGGAGCTCTCTTCTTGCCCTCTAGTGGGGGTGGCTCTGTTTTCCCATTTGTCTGTGGCTTGGGGCAGGGACTGGATCTGATTCATCTCCTATTGAACACAGGTGCTCACCAAGCGGCCCGGGGCTCCTGAGGCCACCCGTGGCAGGCGTGGAGCTGGGTGGGAGGGCTTCTGGGTTCTGGTCCGCTGTCCCTGGGTCTGGTTTCCCCGAGGTTAGGCCCGGCTTTGCTGCCCCTTCTTCCTAAAGGCCCTGATAGTAGAACCTTCCCGAAGGGGTGTGGGACAGAGCGTGGCCCCCAGGCCCACCTACGCTTTGATGTCTCCTTAAGGAGCCCTGGCCCTGAGATCAGTACCTCTAGGGCAGGACAAAGTGTCCTTGGGGCACAGCGGCTCTCTCCCCAGCCTTGAGAAACTCTTAAGGAGTAACTCTCAACAGCCGCCGCGCCCTCGGGCTAGGTGGGGGTTCGGTGCAGTCCGGCTTGCCCCTGCTCTGGCTGGGGCTCTATCCAGGCAGGACCCAGGGCAGAGGGAGCGGGCAGGGGTGGGGACGATGCGGGCACCCGGTCCCCGACACGCGCGGGGGCGCTGGCCCCGCACGGCTGCTCGCTCCGGGAGGGGGAGGCTCGACAGGTGCTCGGCGTCCGCCCCCGCGCCCCGCCGGCCGCAGATATAAGGCGCCGCGGCTGTAGCTCCGGGCCCCTCGCCCGCCGCCGCCCGCGTCCCCATGGCCAGGTCCGCGCCGCTGGTGGCCGCCGCCCTGGCGCTGTGCCTGCTGCTGGCGCCGCCCGGCCTCGCGTGGTACAAGCCGGCGGCGGGGCCCGGCTACTACTCGGTGGGCCGCGCCGCGGGACTGCTGTCCGGCTTCCGCAGGTCCCCGTACGCGCGCCGCTCCGCGCCCCCTGTGGGCGCGGGACCCCCGAGCCGGGCCGGTTCTTTCGCGGAGCCGCGACCCAGCCTGCGGAGCCTCGTGAGTGTGGCCGCCGGAGGGGCGTGGGGGCCACGAGGGGCGCGGGCGGCGGGGGTCGTGAGGGACTGGGAAGGGGGGTCGCGGGAGGCGGGACCACGAGGGGCGGGAGGGCGCCCCCTCAGCCTCTTCCTGCCCCCAGACCGTGTGTGTCAAGGACGTGACCCCGAATCTGCAGAGCTGCCAGCGGCTCCCCGACGGCCGGGCGACCTTCCAGTGCCGGGCGGACGTGTTCCTGTCGCTCCGGGCTGCTGACTGTCGCAGCACCTAAGCCCGCACCCCGAGACCTGGACCTCATCTTGCTCGCGCGGTGACCCCGCGCCCCGCGCCCCCTCCATGCCTGCAGTAAACGGCTAAATGAATAAATACGAAGTGCAGCCAGACTCTAAGTGGGGGTAGAGGGGTGCATAGGCTCCTGGAACGGCGGGACCTGGAGGATCCCAGACCTGGCCTCTGTCTCCAGACACTCCTGGCCCCCACTGGGCCTGGCCACCAGGCTCTCCTGAAACAGCCCCCGGGGAGGCACCATCCCAAACCCCACACAGTCTGCCCTTCTGGGGCTCTGGAAGCCTGGGGCCCTGCACCCTCTTCTGGCAGAGGTGGTCTCCATGTCTGGCCTCTCCTGCCCCGTCACCTCCCTGCCTGTGTCCACACAGCTCCCGGATTGTCCTGCAGTAGCCCGAGAGCACTCAGCCTGTCCCGGGGTCCTGGCCAGAGAAGACCCCCTCCCCTGGCCTCAGGGATCCCGCCCTGGCCCCCCCTTGCTTCCTGGCCTTCCTGAGGACAAAGCTCTCCCTTACTGGAGGGGTAGCTCCTGGGGTGGCTCCTTTCTGGTGCCCCCCCAAAACACCTCAAAGTAGTATGCACAGGGCAGGGGATCCATGGGTTGAAGGAATGAGCGTCTCTGGGGTGGTCTGGGCCACGGGAGGCTCCCCTCCCAGAGCTGGGCGCCGCCTAGGCGGCCACTCCTGAGGCCTGGGGGCTCTGCATTCACCTCTCCTCCGGGAAGCAGGTGCCCCCCCGCCCCCCCCAGCCCCTAAGCTGAGTCTGCAGCGGCCTTCCCACACCCCATGCTAGGAGTCTCCGTGGGTTCCTGCCTCCGGCCCAAGGGAAGCGGATCGGGAGTTCCTTTCAGAGGATGCAGCCTGAAGCATCTTGGGGTCCTAAACTGGTCACTGCCTGCTGCCCCCCACCCCCAGTGTGTGGATGGTGGGGATGGGGGAGCAGGGTCAAGAGCCCGACACAGAATACCTCTCGCCAGGTTTATTGGGTTGTACCCCAGCCAGTCTGGTACAAAATCAAGAATCATCCGTGGCGAGAGCTGCGAGGCCGGCCCGGGAAGCGCGGGGCACAGCACCCACGAGCCTGGCTCAGGGCACTAGGGACATGCTATGGGCCAGCAGGTGCCTCCGCAGAAGAAGGCACCATCTGCACCCTGAGGCGGAAAGGGGGTGTCCTGCTTGGGTCTCTGCTCCCCTGAGACCAGCCTCAATGATCCACAGGGCAGAACGGGCACCAGCTCGAGCTGGGCAGCAGGGCCGTCCCGGGTCTGTGGAGCTTCGGGGGCGGGGCGGGCCTTCACTGGCACACAGGGCAGTGCCCCTCCAGCCACTGGTGCCGTCTGCTCACCCCGTTCGCGGGGCCGCCCCACTGTGCTGCGTGCCCTCTCTGTGCGGCCCGGCGGGAAGGGCACCTGGCGGGTGGGGTGGGAGGCAGCGCCCCCCACTCTGGCCTCCCGAGACCCGGCCGGTTAGAGGGAGCACTGCAGCTTTGTTACGAGCCGTGGGAACCTAGCCCGCACAGCGCGGGCGGCGAGCAGGGAGCGGGTCGGCACCTGGGCGCTGCGGTGCCTTCCGCTGGTCAGAAGTCACAGTCACTCTCCCTCTCAGGAGGCACCTCCTGCCGACGCCTGGCCTCCAGGAACGCCAACTCCTTGGCCTCCTTCTTCTGGTTCCGGGCCTCGTACTCTAGCCTGGGGGCCAGGCCAGAGTGAGCTGTGCGCCGGGGGCGAGGCCTCAGTGGCTCTCTGCGCCCCGCCCCGGCCGCCCCCTCCGCCGGGACCTCTCTCACCTGTTTTTGATGATGCGCTGGACGATGAGGTCCGTGGTGAGGTCATTCCCGCTGTCAATCTGACAGAAGATGCCCCTTCTCTTGGGCTCCTGGGAGCCGGAGGCAGGGGTGGGGAGGGAGAGGAGATGAGGACCCTCCTCTGAACCTGAGGAGACCGCCCAGCTGCCCAGGCCGGGGCGGGGGTCCCCAGGAAGACAAGGAGCCGGGGCGGGGGTCCCCAGGAAGTCACTCCCGCTGTCAGGAGCCTGCCTCCTCGTGCCGGGGCACCACTGGACTGGCGGTTTCCCCCGGCCCAGGCCCCAGACGGGCATCGTGAGGCCCGGGGACACTTGGGGGCTGAGAAACATCACACGCAGCCACCTGACACGCGGCGCAGGCCCAGCACCGCCCACCTGGTAAGGGTCCGAGCCGTCCCTGTCAGGCACGATCTCTGTCTTCCCATGGCACACCAGGTCCACCTGGGGAGGAGGCCGGGGTCAGGGAGCACGGCCCCTCGGTGCTTGGGGCCCTGCCCATGTTCTCAGCCCAGCCTCCTCTGGGACCTGGCCCACCAGGAGCCTCACCTTGAAGTGGTCCAGGAGCTCTGCTGTGACCGAATACGGGGCCCCAATCACCACTTCCGACACATACTATGCAGATGCGGAGCACAGGTGGTTAGGAGGAGCCGGCCTGGCCAGAGGGTGCCGGGACAGGCCGCTCGCTGGCACGGAAGCCGGGACTGGGGGTGCAGCGAGGCGGGGCTGGCCGCCGGAAGCCCAAGCCTCTTGGATGCCTCCGGACCATGGGAAGGAGACACCACCCGGCCCGCCCGCCCAGGCACTTACCCGGCAGGCCAGCACGCTCAGGGTCCGCTCGTGCAAGTTCATGATGGGGTAGTTCTTCCCCTTGTAGTGGTTGACCTCCTAGGGCCAGAGCGAGGTCAGGTGAGCAGGCAACCCAGGGCACGTGGGGGCTGGGATCCCCCCAACAGTCCCTTATGGGTGATGCCGCCAGTGTACGGACACCACAGTCCCCAGGAAGAGGCCCCGGTTTGTGTCCTCAGCACCCAAGGCCTCATCCCCTGTGGGCCACCTGGCCCAGCCTCAACCCCAGGAGCCCCCAAGGGCCCCCACACCCTGTCCGCTGCCCAGGGAGTGAGACCTGGTCAAAGTGCAGGCCGGCGATGACGTAGGGCCTCTCTGCCAGGCCGTGCACCTTCTCCAGGAAGTCCACGTGGCCGATGTCTGTGCCCCGATTAAGAAACAAGTAACAGGACCGGGGCCCCCGCGGGCTCCCTCATACTCCACCCCAGTCTGGGGGCCTGTGGAGTCAGTGAGGCCCATCCGGGTCCCGTGGCCCAGTGGTGCAGACGCGGCAGGGGTGACCCTCCCACTGGGTCCCGGAGGATACGGAACAGGTCGAAGGCACCAGCCACGTAGATGACCGTCTCCCCAGGCTGGGGTTCTTTCCCTGAAGCAAACTGGATGATCTTCTGGGACGTCTGCAGGAACTGGGACACCCCCGTCCAGGGGTTCCGCCCCCCCGGGCACTGGAAGCCGAGAGGGGTCTGGTCACCGGCAGAGGCTCGCAGGCACATCCCGCACCCGCCCCTGCCCCCGCGCCCCTCCTCTGAGCCCAGGGCGGCTGCTCTGGGACAGGCATGGGGGACTGTGGACCAGAACCCCGATCCCGGACACAGCCGGCCAGCTCGCTCAGCCTTCTGTGTGCCAGATGCTGGGGGCCGGCTGGCCGTGCCTAGTCAATACCAGGGCCGGGCTGGGTAAGGCCCCTGTGACCAGCAAAACACATGGCCCTGCCCCATGGCCACATTGGGCATGCGGCCAATACCACTGCGGCCTGGCAACTGGCCCACCAATGGATACTGCCCTTGTGGGGACCCAGTGCGCTGAGGCCACCTCCCAGTCACCTGGGAGGAGCCTTCTGAGGAAAGTTTCTCCCTGGTGGGTGTCGGGTGAGGGGGTCACAAGGGGAGAGGACCAGGCCGCCCGGCTAGAGGCCACCAGACAGTGGCCGCTGTGACTGGCCAGCTTGCCAAGCCTGGTAGTCAGTGCCCAGTCAGGGCCCAGAAGGCCGGGAGCTGGGGGAGGGTCCTGGCCGGCCTTTCCCCAGGGGCTGCCTGGAGGGGGCGGTCAGCACTCACCTTGCCAAAGCTGTCTGCGTATTCCCGGTACTCGGAGGACATCTCCTGGACAGAAAGATGCGGGATGTGGAGGGGCCTTGCCCTCCAGACACGGTCAACCCCAGGACCCCAAGACTTGCCCTGGAGCCCACATAGGGGTCAGGACACAGCAGGCTGGGCGCTCCCTCGCTCCTGGTGGGGTCCTCAGCCCTGGGACATTCCCCACAAACTCACCTCACAGCTGTGATGGGCCTTGGTCACCAGCAACATGCGGCCAACCAGGTCCGTGGTGGACACGCCCTGGGTGCGCCTGCACTCTCTGGGGACAGAGGTGGGGTCAGGGCTCGAGGCCTGGCCGGGCTCGAGAGGCCCCAGCCGCAGCCCCCCAGCCCCCCGCCGTGCTGCGCGCAGGCCGGCAGCAGGCATGGCTGTGTACTCTTATCCACCGAAGGAAACAACAGATTAGAGGAAAAGTGTTGCTGAACCCCAAGGGTGTGGAGTGGGGCGGGCGGCCCAGACCCGGGGAGGCGGCGGCTCTGGTCCCCGCCGCACCCGTGACTCTCGGGTCTCGCCCTGCGGCGGCGCCTGTACGGAGGGGACTCCAGGCCACGCCGGGCCGCCGACCGCAGCGGCTCCCTGAGACAGACCCCGCTCCCCGGCCCCACTCCTACTGTCACTGTATGTGGGACGCCGCAGCCTAACAGCACCCCCCCCAACCCCACTAGACACAGGCCATGGCCATTTCCCTCGAGGGCAGGACGAGCCTGAGAGAAGCTTGGAGCCCCGGGGACCCTGGCTGCGGCTCACCTGTACCTCCCAGCCTGCTTCACTTCCTCGTAGGTGTCCCTGCCGTCTACAGTCAGTGTGATGTCATCTAAGGGGCAACACACGTGTGGGGACAACCGGAACCACACAGACGCTGAGGCCCCTCAGCCCTCCTTCCAGGCCCGCCGGGCACGCGGGGACTCGTAATGGGGAAGGACCCTCAGATCCCCCGAGGGCTCGGGGCTGCCCCCTAAAGGGTCGGGGGCCCCGGCGCACCGCGCCCCAGCCCTGCCCACTCACTGCCGTGGACACAGAAGTCGCAGTTGTGCTTGTCCAGCGTCTCCAGCGTGGTGACGTAGGGCGCGGCTGGCACCACCTCGTCTACCCATTTGATGGCCTGCACCATCTTGTACCTCTCCTCCTGGGTGAACACTGGGGGCCCCTTGTGCTTGGAGATCTCCTCTAGAGCCGGAGAAGACAAGGACGAGACGGATGACCCCCGGAGGGCCGGGCCGCAGGAGCCCCCTCCCAGCACGCGCAGCCTCTGACCACACGTGAGCTTTGTCGCGGGCAGTTGTCCCTCTCACTGGGCCCTTGGCCCACAGGGCAGGAAGACAGCCAAGTGGACACCGCTCTGCCCTCTACGGGCCAGCGCAGAGGCTCACGGTGCGCTTGCTGGACAACCACACGGTCCTGACATCAAGTCTGAGGTAAAGTGCTTCCTTTGACAAGTGGGTGCTCAATCCCTGAAGGCCTTGGGAACCAGGTGGGCGGGGTGCGCGCGCACGTGTGTGTGTGTGTGTGTGTGTGTGTGTGTGTGTGTGTGTGTGTGTGAGAGCGTGTGGAGTGGGCGGCACAGCCAGAGACTCGGTCCACTGGCTGCACGGCTTGGTGTAGGACGCACGGCACAAAGCCCTGGGCGGGGGGCTAAGCCTGGGTCTGGAGTTGGGGTGAGCCTGTGGAGCTGTGATCTTCCGAAAGACGGCCTTGGGCTGGCCTCACCCCTCGCAGGGCCCTGTAGGGGTAGTGAAAGGCGGCGGCCCAGCTTACCATCGGTGTGCACACCCACGATGAGGTAGTCACCCATGGCTCGTGCCTGGCGCAGCTGGTTAGAGTGGCCGTAATGCACCATGTCATAGCTGTGAAAGGGACAGGGTGCTAAGTCCCTGTGCTGAGAGCGTGGAATGAGCAGCCGGGGGTGGACGTGCGGGGGTGCAGCCCCTGACAGGCGGCCGCTGGGAACTGCGCCCCGGGGGCCGGGAGGTGAGCACTCAGCTCTCCACACCACTCAGCTCTGGGCCACATTCAGCAAGCATGACAGGGGTCAGGCTGTGCCCAGGGACGAGGCCCGCTGGTCCCCAGAGCTGGCGAGCACACCAGACATACTCAGCTCCCCACACCTGCCACGGAGCTCTGCCCCGCACCCTCCGCTTCTCCCCTATCCAGATGCAAACCGTGGCAGGCAGTCCCTTTAAGTTATAAATTGACGGTAACTTAGGAGCAGGCTGGACTCTGTACCGCCCTGAGGCGGGTGGATAGTCTTTGGGGCCGATACAAAACAAAGTCCAAAACTGAGCAAGGGCAAGTGCTAGCTTCGGAGAGCTGCTGGCCCCCCTCTGGCCTCCGGAGACCCGGGGCGGCTCTGCTCTCGGGACCACCCACCGCCGCCCTGCCACCTGCTCCTAGGGCTCTTGTCCTCTGATCTAGGCCTGCTTAAGAATAACTTCTCAGCTGAAGGCCCGCGGGCTCCCCGTGCCTTTTCGTGGGGGCCCCACGTTAGCCCCACGGCAACTTTGCTTCCTTCTATCTTCGCGTTGTCGCCCGAGTAGGCGAGGCTGTCCCTGCTTCTCCAGGTGACCCTGTTCCACTCCACGCCACCTGCTACTCCCACCACAGTGCACCGCATCCTGGCACACAGATCTGTGGGGTCACATGGCTCTGGCCCTGGGGGAGGGAAGAAAGTCCAAATCCAGCAGCACAGCTGGTCCTTGAGCTCACTGGACGGGATGGGCCAGGGGTGCAGGGTGTGTCCCAGCTACTGTGGACTTGTGGCCATGGGTGGCCTGTTGGGGCAAGGGCCCTGCCAGACCAGGGCCAAGGTCAGAGTCCACCAACAGAAGCTGCGCTCCCTCTGCCCTGGGTGACTCTAGCGCAGCTGCGAGGGTAGGCAGCCCCTCCTGCTCCTGTTGAAGCTGCAAGCTAGCCGGGATGGGGACTGTCCTCCCTGACGTTCCATCAAGTGCAGGTGTGAGAAATCACCCTGGGTGGCAAGCCATCAGTAGAGGTCAGTCTTTCGCCTATCTGTTGACAGCCTCAAATTTATCTCGAAACAAGTCCAGCTGTCTGGCTGGCCAGAAGAGAGAAGGGAGAGGCACAGTAACCCTCCTGCGGCCCCAGGGGCCTGGGGGCCTCACTGGGAGTCTTGGACACCGCCAAGTCCTGCCCTGACCCCTGCCCAGGCACCCGGGGGAATCTCTCCGATCTAGCGCCAGGCGAGCTGGGCAGCGCGCGGCTCCTTCTGAGGGGCGCACCTCACACCACCAACGTGATTCCTGTCGTGGGGACCGGACACCCGCGCCCCGCGCCGCCACCGGCCAAGATTCGGGCGGGTGGCTTAGCGGCGGGAGCGGCAGCGCCGGGGGACTGTGGCCACAGTTGCCCGCGGCGGGGTGGGCGCGGGGCGGCCCCGACTCGCCGCCCGCCCCTCGCGATCCACGGCCGCCCCGGGCACCGGGCGCAGGCCGAGCCACAGGCACGTCTCCGGGCGGCGGCCCCAACCCGGCCGCCCCCGCCCCCGGCCGCCCGCCGCCGCCGCCGCCGCCGCCGCGCTCACCAGCCATCGCACCACACTCGCACGGCGCGCCTGCCCCCCGGCCCCGGCGGCTGGGCGTCCTGGGTCGCCCCGTGCCCGTTCCGGATCATGGCCCCGCAGCGGCGGCGTGCCCCGGTCCGCTCCCCGACTCCCAGCGGCCGTCACCCGCCCTCCCCGCCCCAACCGGCGCACGCGTCGTCACGCGGGCCTCACCCGCCGCGCGCGGCCAATGGCGACCCCTCTGCCCCGCCCTCCTCCGCCCCGCCCGCCGTCTGCAGTGCGCGGCCAATGGCGTGCTCTAAGGGACGCCCCGGAACCGAGGCCCACCCCGCGACGCGCGGCCAATGGCATGAGCCTCCAGCGCCGAGCCCCGCCCCCTCCCAACTGGTCCCGGAGACCCCGCCCCCCGAGCTGCCAATGGCGTAAGCGCCCCTGGCCGAAAGTGCGGGTCAGGACCACCAGGGGACTCCCCCCCCCTCGGCCCCCCCCGGCCCCGCCCAAAGAGCCCAGCAGGGCGCCCGCCCCCACCTCGCGCCAACCCGGCAGGCACTGGAGGACGCAGGACGCGCAGGGCAGTGCGGAGATGTTTAATAACGATAAAAAGGTCTGCTGAGAGCCGAGGCCCAAACCCACCCTCTGCCGCAAACCCCAGACGGGAAGAGGTCCCTGTGAAGTTAACAGATTTCAGTAAGTAGTAGTAGAAAGGCGGCCGAGGCCCCTGAGACTAGCCTGGTGGGCGAGGGAAGGCAGCCCCGTGCTTCCCTCGGGCCGGCTGCGCAGCGACCCGAGCTCCGTTCCCACTGGACGGCGGCGGCGCCACCTTCTGCAGGGGCCACGCAGCTAAGGGTCCTCCCTGAGGCGCCCGCGGCGGTGCCAGGGGGCTTCCCGCCAGAGGATTCTCGCTAGACCCCGGGGCAGTCCTGGCCGCCCCGAACAGGCGTTCCGTCGTCTGCAAAGTGCCAGCTGTTCCCGTTGAGCGCCGGGTTACGGGTTACGTGACTTTCTTCCTTTTTGTGCGTTTAGTGCAGCCCCTGCCAAACCAGCCTCCCAGCACCGGGGCTGAGCTCGGGGGCGCAGCGCGCTCTCCGGGCGGGGGCTCCTCGCGGCTCCTGCACAGCGACTTCCGACTGTGGCTGCCTTCTTCACCCGCACGCAAGGGGGTCGCCAGGGCGAAGATGGGGTCTTGCCACCTACCGAGAAGGGAAGGCTGGGTCAGACGTGCCCAGGAGCGCCACAGTCACGACCTGCCCCAGGGCGGGAAAGCTGACTGTGGTCACCCTGCTACCCACCCCGGGTCTGAACTGTGGCCCGGCTCTGCCTCGAGGCACCTCCGCGCCATCCCCTAAGGTTCCTGGGTGACTCGCACCAGCTCGGCCTCCGAGAACTCGGTGTCCTCGCTGGCGATCGAGCAGGCCGCGTACCCACGGGGGAGCAGCGGTTGGTCACTAGCAACTCTGGGTCCCACCTTTCCCTTGGATGGTCAGGGGCGGGCGGACCCTCTCCCTCTTCCCAGACTGCGAGACCTGCCGGGGCGGGAGAGGCCAGCTGACTAGGGAGGCGCGGCCTACGGACTACACCGTGAAGAGATCATGTGTCTGACGGAGATGTAGAACCACATATTATAAACTTAAGATACAGATAAGCACTGATAAAGAAAATGAGCTAAGTTAATGTAAAAACAAACAAAAAGTACGGTACACAATAGGCCCACATTACAGAAGAGCACAAACATCACATACAAGAATTGCCAGGCCCAGAAGGTGAAGGGATCCTTAATTCTTGAACCCTTTGATTAAAAGAAGTTATTGATTTCCCCTATAAGACCCTGAAAATTCACAGAGAAAGAAAGTGTAAACTTTTTACTCAATACATACACCACGTCTAAATCATCACAAATTCTGTATTACGGTACAGTTTACGCTTCCCCAAAGAACGCCAGCTCCCCGAACCGAGTGCACCGAGATCCTGCTTGTAGATGCCGAGACCGCGTGCCTTCAAGGCACCTTCGTGTCCAGGCTGTCTGAGGCAGGAGGGGGCTCCGCAGGCACACACTGGCACATTCTCTCTCCCCGCGGGGAGTCACGCCAGCCAGGGGGCCTCAGCGGATGCCTCTGCCACTCCCCCTTGCTGGCAGAGGCCACCGAACTGCGGTCACGCCTCAGACACCATCTGCGACAACTCAGCATCGTCTACACTCAGTTCACGAGAAAAGACAGACGCGGTCCATCCACACAGGGCAGGGAACGGGGCGGGAGGGGTTACCCGTGTCCCCCTCACCTGCTGTAGGGGGGAATCTCCAGGCCCAGCTCATCCATGAGGAGCTGCATGACGTCATCACACTTCCCATGAAGCTTCAGGGCTGCCCAGTCATCCTTCGGGGTCCACTGGGGACAGGGGGAGGCGAGTGAGGACACCTCACTCCTTCCCAACAGCCCTTTCTCACCAGACCTCTGTGGCCCGGGACACGAAGGTCCCGGAACTCTGGCTCTCTGGTTCTAAGGTCCAGGTCTAAGGAGGCGTCTCTGGGTGCTCAGGTTACCTGCAAGTTTACAATGTAGAGTTTGGGCCGCCGGCTGGGGGGCTTGGTCATGCACCAGAGGCGTGGATATTTCTTTAGAACCTGTAGGAATGGACAGACGAACAGAAAGACCACATGCACAAGAAGGAACGAAGCCACAGGAAGCCAAGTTCTAACACCGAACCGGCCGGGAGCTGGCGGGCTCTGTCCCCTCCCGTCCCGTTCCTGGCACTCTTCACATACCTTTAAGCTGGAACCCAAACACAGGATCGTGTCTGCCTTGCTGGCAGCCTCGGTGGCGGCCTCCCAGTTCAGAGGCTGCCCCAGCGTGCCCCGCTCCCCGAAGTGCACGATGGTGTCCCGGAGCGGGGCCCCGCACTTGTGGCACGCCCGGCCCGTCTGGTGCCTGTGCAGCGCGGTGCGCTCCGTCACATCGAACACCCTCACGTACTCCCTGTTGGGCGTGCAGGC
This sequence comes from Helogale parvula, assembly GCA_004023845.1. Lineage (NCBI taxonomy): Eukaryota > Metazoa > Chordata > Mammalia > Carnivora > Herpestidae > Helogale > Helogale parvula. The sequence continues at coordinate 26,919 of PJEM01005709.1, read as the reverse complement.
CGTGCAGACCTGCGGGGGAGAGGGCGCTGTGAGCAGGGGCCGCTGGCCCGAGCCGGCCCCCAAGGCCCAGTGGGACTGCTCACTTCAATGTACATGTTCCCGTGGAGCTCCGAGATGGCCGTGCGCGGCAGCCCGCTCCGCAGGTGGAGCCCGTCGCAGTTCTGAGACACCACGTGCTGCACCTGCCGGGGACGGAGGGCCAGTCGGCCAGTGGCCTGCGGGGGACTGTGCTCAGCAGTGAAAGCGCCCTTAACCCCAAACCAGGGGCAGCTCCGACCCTGCGCGGAGCCTCACAGGCAAAACGGGAGCGGCAGGCCGGTCCCAGAAGGACTGGGGGGGGATGGGTAGCCCCCCCCCCCCCCCCCGCGCTCCCCCACTCAGAAGCACGGAGCGAGCTGGGAGCGCAGGTGTTTGCTCTCGGCAGGGAAGGGCTCGGCCGAACTGATGCTCTCTTGGGTCGTTTGGTTTCTGGTCCCTGAAGGACTAGGAGGACTGACCCTTCCCCACTTGGCTGAAGGTGCTCGGCAGGGGGTCTCCAGAGGATTCCCGTGAGCCTCCCCTGTATCTAGGTGGCTTCTGAGGTCTGTGGGGACAACGTGAGAGAAACACAGGGAGACAAAGCCACCAGCAGCTCTGGGCCTGACGCTGGCCCTGTTGATTCATGGGAGAGACTGCCCTTCTGTTGAGAAAGCAGCACCAGAGTCTAAAACTCCGTGGGCACTCATCCCAGGGGTCCAATGGGCCAGAGGTGTGACCCATTTGCCACCTGGGCACAGAGGTGGTCCTCCAGGTGGCGTGCCAGGGACCCAGCAGGCACACTAGTTAGCCACACCAGGCTCTTACCAGCTTTTGCTCGTGTAAGCGGGCGATGCTCATGTGGGTGAGGGTTGGCTCGGCCTCGCTCAGGTCGGCAGCGCTGCCAGGTGGAAGGGAAGCAAAGGCGTGGGGAGCGGTGAGGTCAGGCCCAAGCTGCCCCTGCTCACCTGGCTGGGAAGCTGCCGAAGGCTGCTTACCTAACGCTTCTCCCTTTCTGAAGCAGTGTCCACACTCCATTAGGGCCCCGGTAATCTGGGATAGAGGCCGCCTGCGTGTTCACAAGGACGACAAGGCAGTGAAAATGCATCATTACGGGAACTGGCAAAATTCCTACAAATGAAAGCTAAACAGGGGCGCCTCGGTGGCTCAGTCCTTTAAGTGTCCGACTTCAGCTCAGGTCATGATCTCACGGTTTGTGGGTTCGGGCCCTGCATCGGGCTCTGTGCTGACCTGCTTCAGGTTCTGTGTCTCCCTTGCTCTCTGCCCCTCCCCTGCTCACACTCTGTCTTTCTCTCTCAAAAATAAACAAACATTAAGAAGCTAATAAAAAAAAATAAAATGCAAACGAAAGCTAGACATTTCTCTCGACGCGTTCCAGGCTTGTCCGTGCACTGGCCTCCATTCATTCCACAGGCTCAGCATTTCCTAGTCCAACCTGCCTGAACCTAGATGGGGTGGCTCCTTGCCTCTGCCCCGACCCCCCTGCCTAATCCTCCCAGTCTAGCTCATCCCTCCAGCTTTCAAGGAGCCCTGCCTCCTCTGGGAGCCTCTCCAGCACCGAGTGCCGCCTGGGCTCTGCAGCCACACCTGAGGGGGAGGGCGGGTCAGGCTCACCTGTGTCCCCAGGGCCGAGCCTGTGCTCAGGAAAGGTTTCGCAGACGGTGAAGCCCTAGGCAGGAGCACTGGTCTGTCCTAGTTCTTATGCCCTGATATTGTGTTTCCTGCCCTTCCTTCACGAAGACAGCCCAGCCGACCTCTCCAGACGAGCTAAACGCCCTGAACGTCGCTAGTTCTCAGTGCAGTGAAACGAAGCCACCACGAGGGAAGACAGGAGGTGTGCTGGGACCAGGAAATCTTGTGTTCCCTAGGCTGTGAGTGACCTCCCTTCTGGAGAGCCCTGTCTCCTTCCTGCTGCTTAGGCTCAGAAAAACACGCAACCCGAGCGGTGTGGTTCTGAGTCACACTGAACAGAGAAACCTTGAACAGTAACGCTCAGAGCAAACTAAAGAGCAGAACTTTCAGAGACGAGAGGGATGCGCACGTGACTGGAGGACAGAGGCCCGACTGCCAGGGTCTGCACTTGAGGATGGTCAGCACCCCCGACACGATCTCCCTGGCTCTCGCTCTCGCCTTTCCCTGTAAAACCCTACTCAACCTTCAAGGCCTGGCCTCCATGCCGCCTCGCACAGAAAGCAAGCAGGAGGGATCTCCCAGCGCTCTGAGACCACGGGGCCGTGTCTGCGTGTCCGCTGCCTTACGTTCCAGCTGTGGGCTTAGCTGCCGTCCCGCATCACGGGCTTCCTGAGGACGGAAATCCCGTGTTCACCTCTGCTGGGCCCACGCATGGGTCACACTCAACATGTACCCGTCAGGTGGACACGTGACACTCTCAAAAGTAGCCACGTTCCATGGCTCAAGAGAGCTTCTCACTAAAACGTCCCTAAACTCATGCATTTCTCCTCTTTACCTGGTGTACGCTAATTCTTACTACCCTGCGTTCTTCTGACTTTCCTTCAACATTCAGAAAACACAATGAACGGGGAATCAGGAGACAGTTTGGGGCTTCGCTCTACCCACGTCACCTTGGACAGCGAGTCAACCTCCCGGACTTTACGAGGAGGTGCCTGCTGGCACTAACGTATTATGTCCGGTTCTTGTCTCGAACTGGGCATCGCAAAAACTCCAAGTATTTAGGCCCTCAGTGAAGTCTGAGTCCTTTGAGTTTAAGGCGCTCTCCTCGGTCCTGGGGCCAGTCACCCAGAAGGGGGCGCCCCACACCCGTCCCCGGCGCTCCCGTGGTGGAGACGTGGGAGCCGAACGTGGGAGCCGACGCCTCGCCGCCGTACCGTGCTGATCCCGGCGCCCGTGTAGACGACCAGGTACTTGGCGTTCCGGACGGCGGCGGCCAGCTCCCGCACTTTCCTCCGCAGCTCCTCCGGGTCGTCGCACACCTGCCGAGACGCCGAGGCCGGCCGTAAGCCCCGCCCCCGCCCGGCCACGGGTCCGGCCCCGGCGGCCCGCCGCCCGAGCCCCGGGACTCGCCTCCTCCTGCCGCCGCTTCAGGCCCTCGCGCCGCCTGCTCCGGCCCTGCAGCTCGGTCACCAGGTCCTCGCTCTCGGCCAGGAGCCGGCCCTCCTCCGCGCTGCGCTCGGCCGCCGCCTTCCTCAGGATGCGCGACACCTGCGGGCGCGGGGCGGGCGGTGAGGGCGGCGCGGGGCGGGCGCGCGGCGCGGGGCGGGCGGCGGCGTACCTGACGGAGGCGCTCCCGCTGCTGCTCCTCCCGCAGCCTCCGGACCCGCTCCGCCGCCTTGCGCTCCGAGCGGCTGGGACCCCCGGCTGCCATCTCTCCCGGGAGACCGGCGCTTCCGCTTCCGCCTCCCGGCAGGCCGCGCACCGGCGCATGCGCGCAAGGCCCGCCCCGCCCTTCCGGCCCCGCCCGCGCGGCGCGCAAAGGAAGCACCTGACATTCTCTTTAAAAGGTGTTTATTGATCATATACAAAATAAAGAAAACCTTATATATCACAAACATACACTATGTACAGCAATAAATACCCGGGGTCCGGCCCAGTGCCGCCCCCCCTGGACAATAATTTAGCAATAAATACTGCACAGGGCGGGGTGAGCACTGAGGCCACGGCCCGCCCCAGGGAGGCCCCTCCTCACCTGGATCTTCCACAACCCCTGCCTGCCCCGGCAGGTCCCAGGGTACCACCACCTCCCCTGGTTTCAGCCCTAGGCAGGGCAGGCAGGGTCTGATCAACTCCGCTTGGACCCAGCCTCTCAGCGCCAGGAGAGCACCAGAGCTGGATGCACTGGGCAGCCCTTGTCCTGTCGCCTTAAGATGCCAGGAGAAGGCTTTCTGTACCCACTCCCGTTTGGTTAAAGGCTTCAGGGAGTAGCAAATTGAGGGGATGGGGAGAAGGGAGGGGCTGGGATACAAGGGTGCTGGAGGGGCTGCCCCTCGCAGTCCATCGGGGCACACTCTCCTACGCTCCAGCTCAGGCTCGCCAGACACCCAGGTACCAAGGCTGATGCTCCAGCGTGGGGTGCAAATGTGCGTGACTGGCCCAAAGGTACAGCACACGCGCAAAGCACACCGGCCAGAAGCAGGACAGGCCATCAGTCTCCAGGGCACACCCCTGCCTCTGTGTGTCCTCCACTCTCCCCACCTGCTCCAAAACCAGACAGGCAACAGGAAGGCAAAAACGCGCCAAAGAGAATTATTCAGTGGCTTCTGGGGGGAAAAAATCGTTACTGTTGGTTCCTTTCACCAAACCACAGCCTAAAAAAGTAACTTACAAGATCCCAGAGCGGAAATGGTGCTGCAGGCTGTGGCTTGGACTTCCCAGCTGCGGATGGGAACTTTAGCCAACTGGCCCCCCTCTGAAAGGTAGGCAACAGGGACAGGAGGGGGCTTGACCACCCATCTCAAAGCGGGCTGCAGCTGATCAGAGCTCTGGGCCCAGGAACCAACCAGAGAGGCTGCTGCTGTCAGTCAGCATTGTGCACACAGACCCGAAGCATGGAGCAAGACCAGAAAAGCCTCCAGGGGAGACCTGGTCTCCAGCAGAAACCCGCACACCACACAGCTGAGCAGCCATGTCTTCTCGCCTGTACAAATAGCAGTGCTGCCCGGAGTAGCAGCCAGGGCCATGGGGAAGTCTCCCTGGGGCCACACTCAGGGCAGGAGCTGACCTGTTCCCACAGGGTTTTCCTCTGAAATCTAAGTGTCCGTGTTGGGTTAGGGGAGGGATAGGGCGAGGGCAAGATGGGAAGGGAGGTGCACATCACGGTTTACTTAGCGGACAAGTTTGGGAGGTTTGGCTTCAGCCAAAGCCCTCTAGTCGCTGTGTCAGGAAAGTCGAGGAGAAAGTAACACAACACCCTCACAGCAGGAAAACTGAATTAACAAGAATCAGAAAGACACCCACTGGTCACATGTGGACACAGGCTCTACTGTCAAGAAACCAAGGTGAAGGGGAAAGGGCAGAGGGCAGAGTGGCCCCGCCAGGCTGGCTTGATGGGAGCAGGATGTACGCCCAGACCCAAGGACAGTTGCTCCAACTCCAAAAACTCTGAAGGAAAGCACGGCCTCAGTAATTCCAGAAGCTTCCTCTATTACCTAAACCAAGGACCTGCATTTCTGTTCCACCTGTGCCCATCCTCCAACCCGCCTCTGGACTTCCAAACCCACCTCCTTTCTCTCCTCTCCAGGTCTCCAGCCTGGCAGATGGACAGCTACCTCCCGGCGAGGACAGAAGTGTCGGGACCATGAACAGACATGGAGAGCATGGACATGACCCTTCTTCCGGGATTCTTGTGACGAGATTCCAACTCACTGCTGCTACAACCAACATCCACAGCTTTCATCTAGACCCTAGGTAGACAAAGCCAGACAGCAAGGAGGGACAGGAAGCCACAAAGTATTGAGAGTCAATGGTCAAAATCTCCACTGCAGGCCGACCTGGGTACAACCGGGAATGACTGAGTCTCTAGGGCCAAGGGAAGCCCATTAACACGACGGAAACTGACGGCGTGCCCCTGCTCCGAGCCCTGGGCACACTGGGTCGGGCTCTGGGATGGAAATCCTGCCTGTAGCCCACGAGTTACACCTGCCAGGCCACAGGTCTTCTTTTCGCCAGCCCACACGTGTGCGCTTCACTGGGGTTCGGGGCCCCCGGAGATGCCGAGGCCCAGGTGGCCAGAGACAGGGCAGTGACCTCTTGAGAGCAGGCCTATGAGGAGCTTCCCAAGCCCCGGTCTGGAAGACAGGCTGCCTCTGCCGAGGAGCCACGGGGAGATAGGCTCGGCCCCAGAGAGAATGACCCCTGGAGCTGACCAGCGCATCCCTGGAAGACACAGACCCCAGAGGGAGGCGATAGAAGGCCCGGAGCCCAGAGCCGGAGCACGGTCAGGGCGAGGGGAGAGACAGGACCTGGCCCCTGACCCTGTAGCCCTTGTCTGGCACGGGCGGAGGCGCCCCCTCCCCCCCCCCCCGCCCGCAGGCAGGGTGCAGGGGACGCCCCCAGGGGAGGCCTCAAACCACCTGCTTTTGCCCGGGAAGCTCCACGTATGGCACGGCAGCACTGCCGTGAGAGGCCCATGGGGAGCCCACAGGAACAAAGCTGGGGTCAGAGGCCGGAGCCCAAGCATGCTGACCAGGGGCCAGAAGGAAGACACCCGGGGGCCCCTAGTGACTCCTAGGTCCCTGCGAATCTGCAGCCCCTGGCCAGGGTGGTGGGCATGGAGGCAGGGGTACCCTCTGCAATGGCCCCCAGCCTCCCCTACCCTGCCACCGGATCAGCCCAAGCCTAAGACACACATGCGAAGCCAAGGCTGTGCTGGGGTGGGAGCGGCAGAGCCCCTGATCTGCTCCTCTGGGGTCCCGGCTCAGGCACCGAGGCAGAGCAGGCCTGGGCTGCTGGGCTGATTCCCCGGGCTCTGCGGGAGCAGGAGTTGCCCGGTGCCCCAGTCTGGGCCTGGCAAGCTGGCGGAAGCAAAAACACAACCAAATCCAAAAAACAAACACAGGAATAACAGACACGAGAAGTGACACCCACAGGTCAAAGGTCACCAGAAGCACCAGCACGTGACGCTGCACAAGACCTCACCAGGCACGGACGACACCACGGCACCGGCAAGAGACGGAAGCAGGAAGGGCGAAGGAGTAAGTCACTTTCGGTACAATTGCAAAAGAGATAGCAAAGAAGGCGCCAGGATGCGCCTTGCGGTCGCCCACGGCTTGGCTTTTCTTTTTTTTTTTTCTTTTTTAAAACTAAGTTTTATAAATAACGTCTGATAACTCTGTGTATATAAAAACTAAACTCCAACAGCCACAAAGACTTGTCCATAAGTTTACAAGAAAGGAATTTTTTTGTTTTTTTTCTTTTGTTAAACTAGCAAAGTTTCTATTATACTTTCTTCCCTTTTCCATATATATGGTCAAATGTTCTTGCTTGTTTTTTTTTTTAAAAAGACAGTTTTATAAATACTCTGCAGCTTTTTTCTTTAGCTTTTAAACATATAATTTAATAACTTCGTAAAAGGAACTCCTCTCTTTTTAAATAAAGGGCCACGTAACCACACAGATAGGTCATGTAAACAGTGACACGGGACCCGTCGCAGGACACTGGACACACCCTTCACGAATCTTCACAACCAGTGATTTGGTCTTGTTCAGTGCAATGCGTCAGGCTTGAGCGCCGCGGGCCCTGGCCCAAAGCCACAGTACGCCCGTCCCTCCCAGTGGCCAGAGCGCCCAGGCTGCTGCCCGGCCTCCCAGGGCCCTCAGGGGCACCCTACTCGTAGGAGCAGAGCCCATCTACGCCTGCTGGCCGCACTGAGAGTGAATCACAGCCCCCTGCCAGGCGGCAGCCGTCGGGGCCTGTGGGCCACCTGGGAGCGGACAGCAGCCTCCTGCCTCAGAGCCCTCCCCCCTCAGACACGCGAGCCCCCGAGAGCTCACTGGATCTTTCTGTCGCCATAGGGCCAACTCTGGATTCCAAGCCTGCACGGCCTTGGTACAAAGGGGCCGAGGCAACCCCACGTCACCGCCAAACTGACCAATCCCAACGTACAAAACACACGATGACAACCACGAGATCAAAGGGGCTCAGCCCGGCGCCCCGGGGGTGCAGGTTGTGCTTGGCAGGGAAGGGAGGAGGCAGGAGAGGAAGAGGAGGAGAGGAGGAAGAAGGGGACAGGGCTGCCAGACTCGCCATGCGCCTAACGGCCCCTCGCAGACCTGCCCAGGCAAGCGCGCGTCCCTACGATCGGGCGTCCGTCTTGGACTTTACTATCGTGATGACGCTGGTGGCAGCCACCTTGCCGGGGACGAGGGGCCCCAAGCCGGCCGCGAGGGGGCCCCGGGCCGGCGCCACGGGACCGCGGGCCACCGTCCTGGCGAAGCTCTGCAGGGCCTCATACTTGGAGCGCAGCGCGTCGAGCTCCAGCTTCATGCTGGCGTTCTCGGAGGCCAGCTTCTCCACCTCCTGCTGCAGCTCCGCCTTCTGCTTCTCCAGCTCCTCCTTCTGGGTGACCCGCTTCACGCGGCAGCTGGCGGCGTAGCCGCGGTTCTTGAGCGTGCGCCGGCGCTGCTTCAGCTGGATGATCTCCTCCTTGGACAGGCCCCGCAGGTGCTGGTTCAGCTCCCGCACCGACATGGTCACCAGCTCCTCATCAGTCAGGCTGGTGCCATTCTCGCCTGGCTCCCGCTTCACCTGCGGGCAGGACAGAGCAGGAGCTCAAGGCCAAGCGGGACCGCCTGCCCCGAAGCCACCCCCTCCTCAGGAGTCCAGCCAGGTCGCTCACCTTCAAGGCCTTGTTTCCTTTATTGGGGGTCGTCATAACCCGGGGGGCACAGCACGAGGCACTCTGCGAGACAGGGAGCAGAGGTCAGGACCCTGGAAAACTCCTCCTTCCCTCCCCAGTCCACAGAGCGCCTGGGGAGAGGCCCCGCCCCCAGCCTCGCTTCTCACCTGACCATTCCTAAGACCTGGCCCCGAGGACCACCTGCCACCCTTTGGCAAGGCTGTTTGTTCCCTGATCCCTCGTCCCTAGAGAACGCAGTGGGTCTGACGCAGGAAAGGGGAACGGAGGGGCTGCTGGAAAGGCAGAGACCAGAAAAGGGGCTTGGGAAGAAAGGAGAGGGATGCAGGAGGGGCCAGCCTAGAAGGAAGCCGGGAGCTTTAAAAATAACCCCAGTGTGTGCCCCGGAGCGTGGCTGTTCCTGGCGAGTCACGCTGACTCAGCACATCGCGCCCGCTCCTGCTCCCTCACCGTCCTGGCCTGGCACTCCCGGAGGCTGCCAGCCAGCACAGCCCCAGGGGACCCACAGCCTAAGCAGAGCACTGCTGGCCCGGAAAGGCCAGCCTGGCCAACGGCAGGTAGGGCCGGCGACCCTGCACGTGTGTCCTCCGGGGTCCCCCCTCCCACAGCCACCTCCCTTCAACTGGCCCTGCCCCCAGCAAGGCTTAGGAGCCAGTGGGGACTCAGACCAAGAGGAAGCTGCAGGAGAGTCTGATTCTTCCACAGACTTTTCACTCTGAAGAGCTCACCTCTTTCCAGCA
>PJEM01005709.1:0-17714 GCA_004023845.1 Helogale parvula | reverse complement strand
CCTGCCTGGGGTCACTGCCCACAGCGCAGGGAACAAGAAGCGCGCTGGGGGGCCAGACTCAAGGACCCCCCCCCCCCCCGGCACCCACTCAGATGCCCCTCCCACACTCTGCCCTCACTTTCTCCTTCTTGAAGTCCCGCCAAGGACATTTCTGTGCACCTGATCCTGGCAATTCTGGCTCAGCCAGCCCCCCACTCCACCCCCTTCGCCCCCTGCTCTCCAGGTCAGGCTAAGAAAGAAGTCCGTGGCTGCAGGACTAACACGGACCGTGGTCTCTTACCCACTGGGGAGACAGAGTCTGGGCTGGGAGGGGTGTGGAGGTGCAGTCAGCTCCAGGGTGGAGCCCCCGCCTCACCCAACCCGGCCCCAGGAGGCGCCTCATCACAGCCAGGCCATTCCAGGCTCAGAGGCTGGCGTCCCAGGGCAGAGGCTGGCGAAGATGGTCAGAGGATCCTCAGGGCCCCAGACCCACCCTGGAGGCCAGGCCCTCATGGCAGAGCCGGAGGGGCTCCCCTAGACCTGAGTCTGAATCGGGGTGCAGGGACACCGCCCTGGGCCCAGCCACTGTCAGCCCAAAGGAAAAGACCCACCGCCAGCTCTTCCCACTCGCCATCCTCCCTCCCCTCCGAATGCTGAGCACGCCGGTGACTTCCTGAAGAGATCACACAGAAAAGTGCCGAGCGTGGCGGCTGGGAGCTGAAATGTGCCTCCTCGACAGATTTCGCCCTCCGCAGAAGGCCTGAACTCAGCACAAGTGCAGCCGCTCGCCTCCCCACCAAAGGTGCAGCGTACGTGTGTGTGCGGTGGGGGGAGGGGCGGGCCTCTGCAGAGCCCAGGCCTCTGTCCACCGCGGACACACACAGATGTGACTGAGATGGCCTTTGGACATGGACGGCTTAGCGAGAGCTCAGGGCACCTCTAGAAACCAGACGGGGAGCAGCCCCGAGACCGGACTGAGAAGCTTCCTCTCCTCCTCGTCAAGGGCCGAACCAGAGCCGGGCCCCGGTTATCCTTCCCGGCTCAACGCCCCCAATAGGCTGAGCCACCGGGGGGAGAAGGCATAGGCACTCCCCAGGGCCTGAAACCACAACGTACCCTGGGCCACCTGCTCAGGCTGTGAGCCGGCTGGGAAGGGAAAACGGGTTCCCAGAGCTCCACCCCTTTACCTGGGCCCAGACTCTAGGATGTGGACGCTGGGCAGGAGCCAAGACCGCCCGCCCCTGCTCCTTTTGGTGGACGGCAAACTCGAGTGGCCAAATGTCCCCAACAGGCGTGGCCCCAACCTAGCCTCGCCTTACTCCCACTCCGCCCTTCGGAACCACCTCCTCCCAAATCCCTCAGCCACTGAAAGCCATTCTGAAAAATGTTTCAAACTTCATTTCCACCTAAGCATAAAGAAATGACAAGACTTACAGAAATACTCCTCCAGGAATCTACATTTTCCTAAGGTAGGAAGAAATTCCAGCCAAAAGATCAGCTGAAGTGTTACACATCTGGCATCTACAAGCCCAAGGCTCTGTGTGTGTGTGTGTGTGTGTGTGTGTGTTGGGGGAAGGGGGTATCTCTGAAGACAAACCACAAGGCGGCCCGACCTAGCTGTGAACTCCTAGGTTCAGCTCTGATCCAGACAAAACACCCCCAGCCCTGGAGGCCAAGAACCACCCATACAGTTAGGAAAGGTGGTCCAGGCCACACCACACCACCCTCAGGCTGTCCCCCCACAAGAGGCCTGACATCCATCAGGGCCATAATCTTTCCTAACACCTGCTCGACACTGTGCCCCAATCTCAAGTAGGACAGCTTTGGGGTGACTGGGGGCCACATTCCTCCACTCTATGCCTTCCACACCAGCCTGCCTGCTGTGCCCCAAAGGCTAGGCACCCTCAAAGCCACCACCACCTGCAGCCTTGACCCAAACCCCAAGGCCAGGCCCTGCAGAGGGGCAGGGCCTGCTCACCAGACACCTCACTCCCCAGATGTCAAAGTCCTGCTGCTTCCTCTCATGGGTAGTTTCCTGGTACAGCTGCACCTGCTTGCCCCTGCCCTGTCCACTGCCCTCCAGGACTTGAGTAAAGGCACCCCTCTTTCTCCCACTCACTCCCTCTCTGGCCAGGGTGTATCCCTCTCTTCCCCGCCCAGGGGCTGCCCAGCCTAGCCAACCAGACCAGTCACAGGGAAAGCCTGCTCCCAGCCTGGCAAGCACGGCCCCCCTAAGCTCCTCCCCTCCTCTCACTCAGAGAACTATTTCCCAGTTTGGGGAACTGTCCCAGAGCTGGTCGGGGACCAGCTGCCTGAGAAGAGAATGCCTGGGAGGGGAGGGGGTGACAGGGATGGGCAGGCCGGGGGCTTCACCTTCTGCCGGGGGAAGGAAACCTGCCCCGAGGCCCCTCCACCGTCTCCTCACCCACTCCTCCTTCAACTCGCATCCCAGCCGAACCTGAGCCGGTGCCCCAGTCCCCGGGCCTGGCCCCTTCCCCGGTTTCCCTCCTACGCCTGTCTCCCGGCCCCTTAGACCCCAGGCCCCTTGCTCAAATCCCCCCCAGACTTCGGAACGAGCATCGAGTGACCTCATGCTGATGACTCAGCAAGTCTCCCTCTGGGCTCTGGCACGCGTGTGACGGAGCGAAGCCGGCGCGAGCAGGGTCCTCCCGGCCCCGCCACGTGCCTTCCCCTCCCCCCGGCGCGCCGAGGACCCCCGCGCCCGGGCAGGCGGACACAGACACCTGATGAATCAGCAGCTAGAGCCGGGGCCCAGAGGCTCTTCCGCGCCCTGCGCGCCCCGCTCGACCCCACCCTTTCCTCCCGCCACCACGGCCGCCCCTCCCACCGGGACGGCCCGGGCTCAGCCGCGCGAGCCCCGCGTTACGCCCCGCCCCGCCCTCCTCCGGCCCCCGCGGCCCACCCCCGGCACCCCCGGCGCGAGGGCCGGGAGCTGCTTCTGAGCCGCGGGGAAATCGAGGCACGGGCCGCCAGCAGGGCGCGGGGCAAACTCGAAGCCCGGAGCGCGCGGCCCGCGCCGCCCCCGGCGCTCCCGGAGCAGCCGCGGCCCCGCCCGCCCCCACCCCGGGCCCGGAGCCCCCCGCCCGGCCCGCCGCCCGCCGCCGCACTCACCCACCACACTGCGGGCCCGGGCGGGCCGAGGCCGGGGCGGGCGGGGCGGGGGGCGCTCCGAGGCCGCGCGGGGGCTCCGGGCCCGGGGTGGGGGCTCGCCGCCTGCGCGGGCCGGGCCGAGCGCGCTGGGAAGGCCGGGCCGGATCAGGCTCGGGATCCGCCGCCGCCGCCGCCGCCGCCGCCGCTCCACAGACGTCACATGATGTTTGGTCACGTGGGCTCCATTCATGAAGCGGCGACGCGGCTGGCCGGGGCTTAAAGGGGAAGGAGCGGCGGCGGCGGCGGCGGCGGCGGGACGCGCCTGCACTGCGCCTGCGCGCCCGGAGCTGTCGCCCCGGCGATGCGGCCGCCGTCCTGCCCCGGCGGGGTCTCGCGGGACTGGCCCGGGCGCGCGCACCTCCTCGAGCCGGGCTCCCGCCTTCGAGCGGGTAGCTCGTGAGCAACTCCCCCGCGGCGCCCCCTTGCGGACCTGAGGTCCCCGGGCATCGCCCGGAGTATCCTCGCGGTGCTTCCCATGCTGCCTGGCGGGCACTCGCAGGCATGACCTCCCCTGATTGCGAGTCGACCTCAGCCGTGCCAGGTAGCCGGCCGTGGCCTGGTTCGCAGAGGACCCGACGGTCTTGTCCAGGATGCAAACTGAGATGTGCTCAAGGCCGCCTCCGAGAGCCTGCGGGGAGGGTGGCCCCGCCTCACCAAGACGCCCGGAGCCTTCACTTCGAGTGCGGAGCACTCAGGCGGCTCGGGAGTGAGTGCGCCGGAAACAGGTTTCCCGTTTGACCCACATCTGCCTGGAACTCAGTTCACAGGAATCCTCGTCTGCGCCTGCCTTTTCTGTAAGGACTTCTCGCTGCCGTTCCAAATTCCCAGAGAGGGAGGCAACCCAGGGCAAGAAGGGAAATTAGAGGGATCCTGTTTCTACTTCCAAGTTCTGGATTTCCCTTCTCAGGTGCAATTCAGGAAGAGTGACTGCCTGCCAGGCAGGTCAGTGGGACTCAGGTGGGCTGGCGGAGGGAGGAGTGAGGGACAGGCGGTGGGGTCTTCATGGGAACTCAGTGCCACTGACTGATGAAGGCCACCCAGGGATGCCCCAAAGCCGCGGGCATAAAGGCACCACAGCACCCCCTGCCTCCCTCCAGTAACTTCTCCGAATCCCACAGTGCCTTGTCACCTGCTTTGTATGCTTGGGTGTGGTTGTCTTATCCCAAGATGCGCTTTAAGGGCAGGACAGTGTACTGGGCATGGCCAGAATCGCACATACTCCTGGGCCATGGGATTTTATTTTTAATCTTTGCACCTGACGTGGAGCTCGAACTCACAACCCCAAGATTGTGTGCTGTACTGACTGAGCGAGCCAGGCGCCCCAGGGATGTGACCTAAAGTCATCTTTATCTACTGAAGACGAAGCCTTGCCCCTGAGGGTAAGAATGCCGTCCTGTGCACTCCCGCTCCTCCAGCCTCCTCACCACCAGATGCCAGCCCGTTCTGGTCCCAGTTGGCAGCGATGTGGGGTCTGAGCTACTGTTGGGCCTCAAGAGCCAGTCCACAACCGCAGGGCCCTGGCAGGCCACGTAGGGTTGACTTGGTGCCACCTAGCTCAAGCCAGAACCACGATGCCATCAGGAAACACGGGTGATTGGCCCTAGGGCTGGGGGCCATCATGAGTGGAAGCTCACTGGCTAATCCCCGCTCGTGCTCCCCACCCCTGACTCCTCCGTCCTCACAGGATGGAGTCTGGCTGCCATTTGTATGTGGGAGGTGACTGAGAGGCTGATTTATCATTCACTGCCCTGCTCCTCACCAAGCTGGCAAGGAGTCTCCTCCCCCTCCCCCCTGGGAACATACCCACCCACCTCTCCCGACCTGCGAGAGGGGACAGCAGGTATGGGGAGGCACCCCTCCAGCGCCATCAGGTCTAGGGAATGGGAATGTGGACAGTGTCCTGACCGCCTGCAAAATAACAGGTAGTGGGTTTGCTCGCATGTCTGGGGGAGGCCACCAGGAAGGGGAGGTGCCATGTTGAAACAATGAGAATAGCCAAGCCCCCAGCACCTGTATCCGGGTCCAGCTAGAGGGCCCAAGGGAGTGCATGGTTGATCTCACCTGTCGAAAGTCTGGCTGACTCCCACCCACGGTCCAGGACATTTGTCCCCTGGGAATAGCACTACGTGGCGCGACACTGAAGGAGACGGGCCCAGGTCTCAGCGTCCCTGCTGCTCCACGCAGCGCCTCCTTGACCAGCTCCCAGAGTTGCCCTCCTGATGTCCTCCCTCCCCCACAGCCCCCCTTTAGATTGAACCCTCCATGGGCAGATCTTGGGAGCCCACTGGCTTCATCTGGAGGTCCACAGGTCCCACCCCGACACTTCAAGGAGGCCCGGGGCACAGGGGATGCGGCTGGCGTCCAAACCCAGACTGACCACCGGCCCTCCTCCCACTGGCGTCCAGGTGGGGAGCTGGGCCCGCACCTGGGCCCTCCTAGGATGGACATCTCTCTTCTCCGCCTGGCCAAGGGCTGCCGACCTGTTTGTTCTGGAGCCTGAGCCCAGATGGACAGGAAAGGACTGGCAGAGAGAACAGGGCAAAGGCCCCACCCGGGCAGGCAGTTCCAAGTAGGAAACTGAGGCAGAAGCTGGATCAAGCAGAGGAAGCTGGCTCTTCTACCCGGACTCACCCGGCCCATTGGACAAAGGACAGTAAATTCATTCCAGCCTCTGCCCCTTTGGGGAGGTCCAGGGCATGGTAGGTGTCAGAGCTAGCATCGACGGGGGCCAGGAAGGCATGCCAAGCTGACCTTCACCCAGTGAGACCCCCGTCAAGGCTCCTCCAGATGTTAGGACAGCAGTGCTTCCCACCTGGCATTTGTGGGTCCCCGTCCCTGGAAGCCTGTCCACCTCCTTGGCCTGCTCCCCTCCAGTGGGCTCATGCTTACATTGGCTTCCCTGGACTTCCGTCCCTGAAAGGCCCTCACCCTCGTCCAACCCCCACCCCCCTTCCTGCCTAGGCCACGCCCCTTCCTCAGGGTCATCTGCCTTCCCTGCTTCCCCACCCGTGGAACTTGAAGACTCACAGGTCCCACTTGCTGAAACCCAGCACATTGTTGGGGGGACAGAGTAAAGCCGCCCGCACAGCTAGTCTGGACCTCCGGGCTTCCGCCGAGGCCATGATGTGCCTCCTCCCCACTTCAGACTCACCTGCTCACTTCCCTCAGACCTGCAGCATGTGGGGGGAGCAGCGTGCCCCCTGGTCGTATTGGCTGGGTGTCTAGCACTCAGCAGATGCCCGGGGAGACTGGCCTTGACTTGAAGGGATTCGCTGGGGACCAGCTTTGGTCCCAGGCAGGCCTGTGGTCCCACTGCTTCCTGGAAAAATCTTTCCCCGGGGGAGGGTGCCAAGGTTCTGCCAAAGAAGGGGTGACCCCAGGTGCTAAGTGCCCGCCCCTGTGCACATGGGGCCGGTCCTCTGTTGGGGCTCACACCTTAGGAGGGACCCACAGGCATCCCAGGCTCAGGTGTATATGCATCCATTGGAGAGCCCCACATCCCTCCATGGGGGGGCTCCCTCCTCACCTGCCCCTGCCGGCGAGACAATGCGCCCCCCCCCCCCCACTGGGAGATGTGGAGGCTGCAGAGGCCGGCGCCCCTCCCAGAGCAGCGCCCACCAAGCCCAGCCTTCGGTGCCGGCTTCTGGTCACACCCCTTATGACTGGGCCCCAAAGCAGGACACTCTTCCCCAGGTCCCTCCACCTCTGCTGACTAGGAGACTCAGGGACCCACCAGGCCAGAATGCCATGGACCTGTGGGCTGCTGGTGGCCTGAGATCACACCCAGCAAGGACGGTCTAGGGCAGCTGGGGCCTTCCCTTTACATGTGGTGACAGAGTTAGGATCAAGGCACCAACTTGGAAATCAATGTATTTAACCTAAAAAGTCACGGGAAGGTGACGGGCTTGTAAGTTAGGTCAGGAATGGGAGACGGGCCTCGGCGGCGGGGACTCTCCGAGGAGCACTTTTCTCAAATGCCAAATGGAGAGAAGGGGCAGTTGGCGGGCATGGTCCTGCCCCCTGGACTGAGCCCTCTGGTTCTTTTCACACTGGGGACAAAGCGTCCCCCCAGTGGAGGTTGGGGAAGGGGGAGGAGTGGGATGGGGTTCCCTCCTTGGCTGGGCCTTCATGAGAGTAGGGGTGCAGGGGGGAACTTGACCTTTGTACCCAGCAAGGGGCCAGGCCCCAAGCCAGCTGACCACGGGGGGTTAAGCCCCCCAGGCCTCCCGAGCTCCCGAGGCAGGGGCCCTGCCCTGGTGTGGGGGCAAAGGAAGGGGCAGGCTGAGGTCGCAGAATCCATCTCTGTTCTGGGGAGGAAGCCCTCAGGAGCTATGGAGACTGACGTGCCCCCTCCCTGCTTACAGCCCCAACTGACCCCCGAGTTGGGCGTCAGGGTCATGGGCGGCGACCCGCTGCGGTGGCATCATGTGGGGCTAAGAACACCGAGCGCTGGGCCCAAGCGCAGGAGGGAAGGTGGAGCAGCACGCGGGCATGGCCGACGCCTCAGTTCTTCTTGCCCGCCGGGGCCAGGCTGTGGGGCGGCAGCCGGGAGTGGCCGGCAGGGGCCGCCGAGGGGCCCGGGGCAGACTCCAGCTTCACCTTGTCCAGGACCGTCTTTTTGATGGAGGCTGGCGAGACCTTCTCCCGGTCAGCCATGGACTGCAGCTCCCTGAGGAGGCAGTGAGGAGGGTTGGTCCCAGCTCTGCCTCCCTGGGCACCGCTGGGCAGTCACACCCATCTTGAGGCCTTTGAACCCACAGTTTCCCTCCACCAGCCACCCACCCCCGAGACAGCCATGTGCTTCCCTCCTTCAATCAGCTCAGGTCCACTAGTTGCCCCCCAGGCCCTGGCCCATTGTGCCCCAGCCACGTGACCTGTGCCCCATCTGTATCCCCTGAAGGCTGGTGCCCGGGGTGGGGTGGGGGGTGCTGCTTCCCGGCTCAGCCATGTCGTGGCGCCGGGAGAAGTTCCGGGTTTCAGCCACGGCCAGGCAGGCACGTGAGAGGGACGGCTGTCCGTCGGACAGACCTGAAGTAGGGGCACAACGGCTCCAAGCCGAGGTACCAACCCTGCCTCCCTCCTCTCTGATATTTGTCCTGCTCTCACTGAGCTGCTGCCGGCGGCACATCCCCTGTCTAACTGGCTTAAACTCCCCAGGAGGAGGAGCGCACGGAGGAAGGTGTCCTCAGGCCCACAGGGATTTCCTCGCATTCCCCCTGGCCTGCCTCGCTGACTTGGACAATCACCCCCATCTGAGGGCTGCAGAGGTAAGACTACGTGGGGACCAGAGCGCGGGCACCGAGGGTGCCCATCCTCACAGACCAATGGATGGCGAGGGGCGCTGCAAGCCTTCACCGTGGGGCACCGCTGCCAGGCCCCGCTAAACATGCACTGAGTGACAAACATCTGCTGAGTGACGGCTGAGCCCAGCGCACGGGCCCCTGATGTGCTGGGGACGCGGCCGGGGGCGTGGCGGGGGCGCACCGCGTGCGGATGCAGGACGCCTCCACGGCGTTGATGAGCAGCGAGCGGAAGCCCCCGCTCTCCAGCACGTGCAGGGCGTGGATGGTGGCCCCGCCGGGAGAGCAGACGTTGTCCTTCAGCTGGCCTGGGTGCTTTTCCGAGTCCAGGAGCATCTTGGAGGCTCCCTACAGCCAGAGAGAGAACTGGCTGGGGCGGGGCACCGACTCCACCCATTTGCCCCCATGCGACAGCACCAGGTCTGGCGAGGAGTGGGCCCCAGCAGAGGATCAGGAGAAACACTGACCAGCAGAGCTTGGGCCCCGAGGCGGATGGCCAGGCGCCGAGGGAGCCCCATCTTCACGCCCCCATCGGCCAGGGCCTCCAGGGCTGTGAATGCCTGCAGGGGAGAAGGCACCTGAGCCACTGCCCTAGGCCTTTCCTCCTCCTCCTCCCCCAGGCAACGGTGGGCCCAGCAGCTCTGCCCACAGCAGCCAGAGCAGGGAGAAGGAGGGAGGATGTGCCCTGAGGTTCTGGGCACTGCCCACAGCCACCAGCTGCCCCCCATCCCCGGGGCCTCACATAGGCTGGGCCGCTGCCACTGAGCCCCGTGACGGCATCGATCAGGTCCTCCTCCACTTCCGTGCAGAAGCCCACGCTGCTCATGAGCTGCTCCAGGAGCCTGCCGTCCTCCACCTGGGCGTGGGTGCCCGTGGCGTACACGGTGGCCCCCTCCCGCACCACCACGGGTGTATTGGTCATGCAGCGGATGACCTTGGGGGCCGGCTGGAACGCCGTCAGCTTCTGGAGGAGAAACCGGCTGTGGGTCCATCCTGCCCCTGACCAGCAGGGTGTGCCAGGCACGAATGTGAAGGCACTCGGCACCTGAGCATTTCCCGCCCTCTCGCCGGGGGGCTGGGCCACTGTGCCCATTTCACAGCCAGAGCTCCTGACTGCACACACGTCCACCCGCTCTTCAGTCCCGCTGGCCCGGACCCCCAGCGCCCACCTTCTCGATGGAGCTGATGGTGACCCCCGCCGCGCAGGACACCACAATGTGCCGATCTTCGATGTCGGCGCCAATCTCGTCCAGGATAAAGGGGATGATGTGCGGCTTCACGGCCAGGAAGAGCACGTCGCTGTGCCGCACCGTCTCCTTGTTGTGCGGGGTCAGGTTCACGCCCATCTTCTGCAGGGAGCGCCAACGTGGGCTCAGCCCGCCCCCGTGGCTGGCTGGTCACCCCTGGCGTCCTCCCCGAGCCCAGAGCCCCACGTGGAGCACAGCACGGAGCTCAGGCCAAGGAGTTCTGACAGCCCCCGCGGCCCTTCCCGCCCGGAAGTGCTCTGCTCTGGAATACGGCCCTTTTGCCAACAATACCTCCGTCAGTCGGTGCCACAGCCCTGAGCCACGCCGCCTCGGGCCTCGGGCCACCGTCCCCAGGTGTCAGGGTGGGAAGCGGTGAGCCTGGAGCCCTAATTCAGCTGTGGCAAGCCAACTGTATTCAGTCCCCAGATGTGTCTGACTGGGCCCCCACACTGTGGCCCCCACAGCCCCTGTGGTGGCTCCTTGGGGAACTCCATTCCAGACCAGCACACCCTCCTCACTAGTTACACACTTGCCTGTCACTGGTTCCCAGGAGCTAAGCAACAGGAGCGATCAGCAGGCCAGGAGGCGGGGTCTGTGAGATACTGCACCCAGGGCGCCACCTCTCAGGAGCAGAGGGGAGGCATGGGGTTTCCCCTGATAGGGCCTCGGCCCCTGGCCCTTAGGGTCAAGGCTATCACACACTCTCCCCAGACACACTGACCCCTTCAGGGGCTGCCTCCCTATCCCCCTCCCTCCTGCACCTACCCTGAGGGCAGAAACGGTGGCCAGGTCCATGTCTGGGGAGCTGGCCATTATCTTGTGGGCAGCCAGGATCCCTGCGGGTAACAGATTCCTTCCTCAGGGCACGGCCCGGCCTCCCTCCCACCCATTCCCAGGAAGGAAAGTGGAAATCCCATCACTCAAAGTAAAAGAGCAACCCCTGGGCCACCCAGACGTCCCAAGTCGGCCACTTCCCAGAGGGCTCAAACCCTTGCCTCCCCCCCCCCCCCCCCCCCCCCCCCCCCCCCCCCCCCCCCCCCCCCCCCCCCCCCCCCCCCCCCCCCCCCCCCCCCCCCCCCCCCCGCCCCCTGCACCATGGGCCCGCCCTTTCCCAGCCCCACGCCCACGCCCTCCTGGCTGCAGAGCCTACCTGCTGCCGTGAAGCCCTTGGCCAAGGCGAAGGCCAGCTGGCCCGCCCCGATAAAGCCCACGCTCATGCTGGACGGAGGCCCCGCCCACAGCCCTCGCAGCTGGCACCGGCTATGCAGGGGCAACTGCGGGCGAGACGGGGCAGGATCCGGAGCAAGAAGTTAGGTATGCAGCGCCAGGCCTGGCCACTGGGCCGCTGGTCCTGTGCCCATCTTCCCCCGCCCCCCTTCCCAGCGGGTCCAACTTTCTCCTCTGCTGCCCGACAGCCCCGCGTGGTAACCGCTCCAGTCTCTCCCCACAGTGCCGTCTCCGACCTGCTCCGCGGGTCTCGGACCAAGGAGACGGAGAGGGGCGCGGCGGCCTCCGGAAGGGGTCGGAGAGCGGCGGGGGGCAACGGATCGGGCCCGGAAGCCCCCCAAGTCCGAGCTTCCCCTCCCCTTCCTCGAGCCGGTGGGCGGATGCGCACCTCCTCACCGCACCACCGCCCCCGCCGGACTCCAGCCCGGCGCCCACTCACCCAGGTACCCCGCTCAAGTCACCAGGATCCCCAGAGCCGCGCCCGCCACGCGGCACCCAGGCCCGGCCGGCCCCGCCTCCGACGCGGCAGCCAATCCGCAGGGCGGCCGCAGGACGCCGGCCAATCGAGGGGCGCGGGAGGTGCCGAGGGGCGGTTGCATCATCCGCTGGCCCCGCGCCCACGCCCCCCGACCCCGCAAGGTGTCCCCGCGCGCGCCGGGTCTGCGTACCCCCGATTGCACATGGGGCCTGGGGCGCCTTGTCCGGCCGGGAGGAGGCTTTGCACGCGGGGCTTGGGTGGGCCGCGGGAGCACGGGCACGCCAGGCTGGTGCCCTCAGTCGTGTGGCCGCTGGTCCCTGCTACTGGATCATCCTGTTTGGAGAAGCCGTTCAACTGTATAACATTTTTGCTTGTTTGAGGATTTTTTGTCCTTTTTTTTTTCCTTTCTTTATTTTCTTTCTTTCTTTCTTTTTTTTTTTGGTGGGAGAGTTGAAAACAATTTTCAAAATAGAAACCTTTTTATTTAAAAAAATTTTAATGTTTATTTATTTTTTTAAAATTTTTTAATGTTTTTTATTTTTTATTTTTGATACAGAGAGACAGAGCATGAGAGGGGAGGGGCAGAGAGAGAAGGAGACACAGAACCAGAAACAGGCTCCAGGCTCTGAGCTAGCTGTCAGCACAGAGCCCGACGCGGGGCTTGAACCCACGAACGTGAGATCTGACCTCAGCTGAAGTCGGAGGCTTACCCGACTGAGCCACCCAGGCGCCCCAATGTTTATTTATTTTTGAAGGACAGAGAGGAGCGTGAACAGGGGAAGAGCAGAGAGAGAAGAAGACACCGATTCTGAAGCAGGCTCCAGGCTCTAAGCCGTCAGCACAGAGCCAGAAGCGGGGCTTGAACTCACCAACCACAAAGTCATGACCTGAGCTGAAGTCGGCTGCTTTCACGTCTGAGCCACCCAGGCACCCCCCAAAATAGAAACGTTTAAAACAACACAATTTTGAGAATGTATTTTGTTGCTTTAAGATATATTTACTAGGGGCGCCTGGGTGGCTCAGTTGGTTAAACGTCCAACTTCGACTCAGGTCATGATCTCATAGTTTGTGGGTTTGAGCCCCACATCAGATTCTGTGCTGACAGCTCAGAGCCTGGAGCCTACTTAGGATTTTATCTCTCCCTTTCTCTCTGCCCCTCCCCTGGCTTGTGCTCTTTCTCTCTCTCTGAAAAATAAATAAACATTAAAAAAGATTTTTAAAAATATGTTTATTGTAGGGACGCCTGGTTAAGTGTCTGAGGAAGGCTCAGGTCATGATCTTGTGGTTTGTGCGGTCCAGGCCGGCATCCGGCTCTCTGCAGTCAGTGCAGAGCCCCCTTCTGATCCACTGTCCCCCCTCTCTCTCTCTGCACCACTCTCCTGCTCATTCTCTCTCTCTCTCTCTCTCTCAAAATAAATAAACTTTTTTTTAAAAAGGGAAAAATTGGGGTGCCTGGGTGGCTCAGTTGGTTAAGTGTCCGACTTCTGCTCAGGTCATGATGTCATGGTTCGTGGGTTCGAGCCCCACATCGGGCTCTGTGCTGACAGCTCAGAGCCTGGAGCTTGCTTTGAATCCTGTGTCTCCCCCTTCCTCGGCCCCTCCCCAACTCGTGTTCTGTCTCTATCTCTCTCAAAAATATGAACATTAAAAACATTTTAAAAAAAAAAGGGAAAATTTGTTTATTGTACCAAGAGGCTTGGAAACTGGAAAGGATAGCCTAAGCCTTTTCAGGGTCTTAAAATTAGGGGGCACCTGGGCGGTCCAGGTCAATACCTTCTGAGTTCCAGACCCTCTTCTTCCCAACTGGGATTTTCTCTGCAAGTCTTTTCTAGGGCTCGGGTGCGACAGGGGCCACAGGCCTGTCACTCTGGAAGCCTCCCCAAACAGGTGTTTCTGGTGGGTGGTGCTCAACCGGTAAAGAGAAGATGAGACACCACAGTGCCCCCTGGCTCCCGTGGAGCACCCCCACGTCTCCCGACATCTGGTCATCCGACACCCTGACATCTTTGGCCCTGCATTTGGAAGAACAAGTCATTTTCTCCCCTGAGGACGTGCTCAAAACTCATCTGAGTTGAGCCTGCATTTGGGTTTCAGGATCGCCCAGGGTCTCAGTCAGCAGCAGGGTTAAGGGCAAAGTAAGAAGTAGTCATCATGGGGGCGCCCGGGTGGCTCAGTCAGGTGAGCGTCCGACTCTTGATTTTGGCTCAGGTCATGATCCTAGGCTCATGGGACTGAGCCCCACATCGGGTTCCGCACCAAGCGTGGAGCCTGCCTAAGATTCTCCCTCTCTCTCTCTTTCTCTCTGTCCCTCTCCCCGGCTTTCTCTCTCTCTCAAAAATGACTAAATAAAAGAAGTTGTCATCACTGCCAGTCCATTTCCCCCCCAGCCCCGGGGGGGGCGAGCTGCTTCATTTTTTCAGCTCTGCAGCTTCAAGGGTGACAGGCTGCTCGGAAACCCGGTTTCAGCCTCACCCAGATGTCAGGCCTCGGAAGCACAGCTGAGCGCTCTTGTTGACAGAGCCATGACTAACGATCACGCCATCGGACCACTGTGTGGTGACCGTGTGTGCGAGGCGGACTCCCGGCCTCCCCCGCCTCCAGGCAGCGAGCCGGCCCCCGCTGAGGAAGGGGCCGCGGTAGGAAGCCCTTCCCCAATCGGCGCCCCCAGGACCCGTGCCCACCACACCTCTGACCCCCCGGGGCCCCGACCTCAGGACCCAAGTGCCCCTGACTCCCGCCCACCAACGTCGGCCCCCTGACCCCACTCTCCTTGTCCAAACTGGACTGCCCGGGGGTGGCCCAGACCCACATCCATACACGGAAAACCCAGCGGTCCCACTGAGCTCTGCCTGGCTGTATGTAATCAAAAGACGGAACCGCCTCCTTCAGAAAGTACTGGTTTTCAAGTGATAAGAACAAATAACTCCCTCCTCCAAAAAGGGAAAGTCCTCTGGCCCCGGGGGTGAGTCTGAGCAGACGTCCCAAGGCTTGCCTCCTGGAGGACGCCCACCGAGCTTACGCTGAGCCCTGGGTCCCCTCCCCACCTCTGTTTCCCCCTCAGGACCTTTGAAATTTAGGGTGGGCGGCCCACTGGGGGCACGACGCCACCGGACAGTGAGGAAATTGGGGAGCTGGCGACAGACAACTATTTCGGAAGTTTGGCCAGAAAAGGAAGACCGGAGTCCCGGCCTCCCTGTGGGCAAGGAAGGACACGGCCCCTGGGTTCCTTTGTCACCTGGGGATGTGCCCTCTGGCCCCCAGTCGCCCTCAGCCGGTGGGGGCCGTCAGGACACTCCAGGACACGGAGGTTTCTGGCCCCTTTGAGGGTCGGCTGTTGAGCCCTAACACCCACCCCTCCAGGTGCCTGTCTCACTCTGCCTGGCACCCGCGCCTCCAAGCTGTCTGGGCTCGGCTGCCTCTGCCCAGGGCTGTGCCCGGGCCCCCCCCACCCCCCGATGGCGGTGTGGGTGGTGCTGATGTGGAGCCCCACCGGAGGGAGGGGGACCAGCCTGGCAGTGCTCTCATTCCCCCCCCCGCATGCCCACTGAGGAGGATACTGCCTGCTTCTTCCTCAAGAGGCTGCCCCTCAGCCCTGGCACCTTGGCTTCTGCCGAACCCACTCCTCCCTCAGTCAAGCCTAGTTTCTGCCCTTCTTACGACTCACGTTGGAGGGATGATCCGGGAGGTGCCTTTGGCTCCTGTCCCCTGGGAAGAGACGGTTAACCGGAGCCAGGATGCAAGTCAACACGGGCGTTTATTTCCTGCTGGACCCCTCGATGGGCCCAGGGGCTGCTGCACCCTGGGGCGGCCCCGTCGGGGCTCCGAGCAGGAGAAGCTGGCTGGAGCATGGAGGGTGACAGTCCCGGTGAGCTCTGGTGGTCGGTGTCCAGGTGATTGGACACTTGAGTGGAGTTCCTGGGCGTGGGAGTACCAGGGAGCGGCCGGCACCCAGACGCTGTGGCCCTGGGGCTGCCCCGGGCTGGGCCCTCCCCCTGGGTCCGGCTACTCCATACCGGCCTCCCTGGGGCCGCCACAGGCCCTGGGGAAGCTGATGGGGGAGGGGCGACGCCGAGTGCCTGGCGGGCACACCCTCCCCAGGTGGGGGCCCGGCTTGCCCCCCCAGCACTCAGTGCTCATGGTGGTGCCTCTGAGGCCGCCCTGTGTGGCCACACCATGGCTTTGTCCTTGTTATGGCCACTGGGAGGTGGGCAAGGTGGGGCCAAGGCCGGGCTCCTTGTCCTTGAGTTGCCGCAGACGCCAGCAGGGCCCCGCTGAGACAGCCTCCTCCAGCGCTCTGGGAACTGTCCCCTCAAGCCTCCGGGAGCCAGCTCCCCCTGCCCTCCGCTGGTCCTGCCCTGACCCTCTCCTGGGCTCTTTCCGTCCCCTTCCCACATCCCTTTCCAACTCTACCTGAGTCACACAACCTGGGTGTGATCTCCAGGCACTGATGGGCACGTGGGGCTGCCTCCAAAATCCTGGCCTCAGTGTCCCCATCTCTAACGTGGGTCACCAGTGCTGGCTTCTCATGTTACACTGGGTGGCACTGACCCAGGGAATGGAGAGAGAGAGAGATACACCCAGAGGTAGAGACATACAGAGAGAGAGAGAAACAAAGACAGAGAGATAGAAGAACGAGACACAGAGAGGCTGGGAGCTGCCTGGGGCGGGGGGGGGGGCGGGGGTGTCCTTTCCTGTGTCCACACAGGGCGGCCTGCCCCTCCGCCTTCCGTCCCTCCTCCCCAAGCCTCACTGCTGAGCACTACCAGGGGCCCAGGAGCGCCTGGCTGCCTCCACTTGTTCTTTGGGGGTCTGGGTTCACCTGGGTCCCCCTCGAGGTGCTGGGAGCCCCTGGGGACCACAGGTGGGTGGTCTGCTGCCCGCGGGGCTACAGCGGGGGCACGAAGCGGATCCTCTGGGAGTAGGCGAGGTCGGCGATGTAGAGGAGCAGGTTGATGTAGGTGAAGGTGGCCACCACCAGCTGGCTGTCCCAGGAGCAGCTGCCTCTGGGGCAGTCAGGGGGCCGTCTGGGCTCACCGTACTTGGGGTCGAAACAGAAGACCGGCCAGATGACTGCTGCGCTGAGGTAGAGGAGCACGGCCAGGAAGGTGTATATGACCACCAGCCGGTCAAAGGGGCAGCCCAGGCCCCCCGTGCGGCCCGTCACGCTCAGCACCACCACGGCCACCGTGGCCAGGAAGCACAGGCTGTAGACGGCCACGCACCACTGGGTGGCCGCGTAGCGCCCGTAGCGGCTGTCATAGACCAGCGCCCCAAAGATGATGCAGGCCACGAAGGCCTGGACGATCTTGAGGAGCCCTGACACCGTGGCCATGTAGCTGGCCACCTGGCCCGGCCGGGCCCGGGTCAGGGCCACCTCCGCGGCGTAGGCCAGGAAGAGGAGCCCGGCGGAGACGCTGGCTGCCAGGCGGAAGTCCCTGGTTGCGCAGCCCGCGGGCTCGGGCGGGCACTCCAGCCGGGTGTAGTACAGCGGGTAGATGACCGAGGCCGTGGCCGACAGCAGCGTGGCCAGCATGGCGAAGGCGGCCGTGAAGTTGCCCCAGGACAGGTGCAGGCAGCTGTGGAGCCGGGTGAGCTCACAGGCCACCACGAGGCCCGAGAGGGCGAAGCAGAAGCCCCAGGCGGCCATGCAGAAGGTGCCCTGGACGCCCGCGAAGCCGCCGCGGTGGGCCACCAGGCTGAAGGTGGTGCAGCCAAAGGCCAGCTGCAGTACGCGGGCCGTGCCCACGGGGGACGTCACGGCGCCCAGGTGCAGGTGCCCGCCCCCGGGGGGCTCCATGGTGCTGCCCATCTGCCTGGCCACGTCGTCGCCTCGTATCCTGCCTGGTGACCCTGGGGTCCCTGCCGGGCTGCGGCCCCTCTATCTCCTCTGGCGGTCGTGACAGGTCCCGGCAGCCTGCGGTAGCGGTGACGCTGCCTCCGTTGACATTGCCGCAGGACAGCCGCTCTGCTGCCTGTGTGGGGCGGTCCAGGGCTCCCCCCACAGCACTATAAATAGGTGGTCACGATTTGAGCCCCGGAATAGCAGCTGGGCCGTGCCTGTCCCCATCCTGGAGGGTCATCTGACCCCTGCGTTCCCGACGCCAAGCCCCCGCTAGGACCGTTAACTCCTTGGCTGCTGGCACTGCCCTACCTCCGGAGCACCTGCGTCTGTCTGTCGGTCAGCTGGCTCCAGTGCCTGCGGGGGAGGGAGAGGGAGGAGGGCAGGGGGAGGGAGCAGGGCGGAGAGCGGAGGTGGACTTCCAAGCTTCGGAGGGGAGGCGGACTGGACCGCAAGGACGGGAGGTGGGGGGC
>PJEM01005708.1:90984-125160 GCA_004023845.1 Helogale parvula | reverse complement strand
CCGCCTGCCTTCCTCCCCCCTCTCTCCTTCCCTCCCTGGGCTACTCACCTCCTTCCACCCAGTTTTTTCAGCCTCAGGGCACCTTCAGGCTACAGGTGTCCTACGGACTCAATGAGCAATCTGGGAGCCTCCTCTTCAGCAAGGCCTGATGGGGGAGGCAGGTGTTGAACTCCAGGGCTGAAAACACAGGCCTGAAGACATCTCCCATAGGAGGGGGTCGGGAGGAAGTGTGGGGGGAGGTCACAGCATTAGAGGCCCTGAATGCCGCTAAAGGTCCCAGGCCTGACTTTGGGCTGGAGCCCCCCAGCTCACACAGAAGCTCGAGCCCTCTCCGCCCGCCCTGCTGGGCTGGGGTGATGCTCCCTCACACCTCCTCCTCCTCCTCGCCACATCCTGGTCCCACGTGGTGGAGACACAGGGCTCGTCGGCGCTTCCTTGAGAATCCGTCTCTGCTCTTCTGAATGGGATTCCGAATGTCACAAACGTGTGCCGGGAGAGTGGGTGTGACGCCCAGACACAGAGCTGGGCAGGCTCAGCGTTTGCACCGCGAGCGACCTACACAGACGCCCAGGAGCTCTGAACAGAGACCCTCCGGCTCTCGCGGCCACCCAGGCGCACGGCTCTCTGGCCCGAGTAGCAAACTCCCCCGCGCTCATTAGCGTCAACGTGGAAGGCTGCAGGCGAGGGTGCCCAGGCCGGTGGAGCCCCCCAAACCGCCCCTAGGCCTCTGCAACCCCCCGTCAGAAACGGCATTTCTGTGGTCCATTCCATTAGGCTTTTTTGATGTTGACAGTGACAGGCTTATAAATAAAATATCACTGAGTATCCCGGAGTCTTGGTGGCTCTTAGAGATAATAGTGTCTTCACCCACTGAGCCACTTGATGCAGAGAAACACCTTGTCCACTACCATTTGCCTTCTAAGTTGCAAGTGACAAGATTATTTCAGAGTGAAGGGAACAGGCTTCCACCTCCTGGGACCCACAAGGCAGAAGGTACATCCAGGGGATGAAGTTACCCATGAGTTACTGGATTTGCAAGATGTTTACCAAAATCACGTTTTGTCTATAATTAATATTGCTGCGACCTTAGTCTGCATAACAGAACAAGGCAAATCAGTCTTCAGATTTCCCTGGACGCCCCACAGTGTAAACAGCAATTATTGACGTGTGGAGCTACATTAATAAATGGCATGAATCCCCCTCTTTAGTGCCAAGGAGCATCATAAATCAAGATTATGGAGTTAAATTTAAACACTGATTTTTTTCTTTTCTATCGAGGAGGCTATTGTTGGGATTAAACAATGAATCCACTCAGTGCTATCCTGACTCCTGTTTGTTCTGAAGGCATGTTGTCTCCCAAATGAACGGAGCCCTCGGATCCAGATAACATCTATGCGACACAAAATGCACAGGATTCCTAATTGATTGTCTTCATCAGAAAGCACCTCGACATCTCAAGAAGTCAATGCAAAAATTCATGGGGTCCAGGTAATCTATTTTACTATATGGAGTAGAGAATCACTTTTTCTTTTCTCTCTCTCTTTTTTTAAAGTTTATTTATTCACCGTGAGAGAGAGAGGGAGGGAAAGAGAGAGGGCGAGAAGATAGAATCCCCGGCAGGCTCCTCCCTGTCAGCACAGAGCCCGACTCGGGGGCTCCACCTCAGGAACTGGGAGACGATGACCTGAGCCAAGGTCAAGAATCAGACCTTCATCTGACTAAACCACCCAGGTGCCCCACAGAAGCAAGGACGCGAGGGCAAGGGAATGAGGAAAAGAAGAGAGAGTCAAAGGATGGGGACGGAAGGGACAACATGATGATGCCCATATTGCCACTTTATTTCTCACAGGCAAGTAGTTTTATACAAACAGCCAGAGCTAAGAGAAGGGTTTTTCTAGACAAAACTTCTGTTCTCACAGTTATTGTTACAACATTTTCCTGGGAACTTTACACTCTCTTATTATTGTTATTATAAGAGTGCCAAAGCGTGAAGGACATTTGTACAATAACATCTTAGCTCAGGAAGCTTGAAGGACATTGGTGCAATAACATCTTAACTCAAGTGAATTAACCTCTGAGGAACCGGATCAGCCGCAAGGGTTGTAAGGGCACGAGAGCTTTGCTCCATCACACTCTCCTCACTGGCTCCTTGCTGCTGCTTCCCACAGTGCCCCAAGAATTGTTTTCTCGAATTTCCACATTAAACTGTGGAGATGTTTGGAATAGCTACATAGAAAAGTTAACTTCAGGAAATGGGTGGTGAATGTAACATCACGTCCCCCTGTGTTTGCAGAACAATCGGTAAATAGGGAGCTTCTGGGCAGTAGGCTACTGGTCTAAATCATTACGGATTTAGGAAGAGGGTAGAGTCCGTCTAGTGCTCTAATATGTGAAAGAGGCTGCACTGTCTTAGTGACGTGTGGGTGTCCAGGCTTCCCCAGGAATTCTCCCGCGGGACCTTCGAGATCCTGCGGGGGCTAAGGCACCTGCTGAGGGAGGCCATTCCTCTCTTCCCAGCCAGAAGGGGTAACCCAAGGAAGAGGTGGCCTCTGTGGTTATTTTTATGCAGCTTCAACTCAGGCAGGACGTAGCTCTGACCACGTGTAAAGACCACCCCTGCCTCAGCGGGAAGCCCTTTGGCCAAACAGCTCTGTGACAGCTCTGTCTCAGCTGGTAAAGCTCAGTGTTCACAGGGCGTCAGGCGGTGTCTGCCCGTGAACCTGCTGTCAGAGCCTGTCGGGGCCCAGGCGACTGGTCCTTTAACAGGTGCAGACCCTGTCCTGCTCCAAGCCCCACCCTTGCTCGCCCAGCGAGGTCCAGACCGGCTCAGCTGGTCCTCAACGGCTGCCCTGGCTTCACTTTGCCTCCTTTCATGGTCCCCCATGACTGGAAGGAGCGCTGTGGCCATTAGAAAGTCGGAGACACATCACATCTCACGTTCAGGCAAGAACATGAAAACAAGGGCATCCCCGGAGAAGACCATGGGGCCATCCTGTCTCCTTCTAGCCCCAGAATAAAGGAAACCGGGAGTACATTCCTAACTCACTCCTCAGTGACAGCTCCTTTCAACCCGACTTTGGCAATGATGTCAGAGATGGGTCATGGCCCTAGTGGATATGCTAGTTGGGTGAGAAAATTACTCTTTTTCCACCATGGAAGGACTGACAGCTTGTTAGCTTTGGTAATGTTGTATGTGTGTGTCCGTTCCATTCCAGGTCTGTGATGTATTTCCTCCTCCCCTCCTCCTCCTCCTCTTCCTCCTCCTCTCCCTCCTCCTCTTCCTCCTCCTCTTCCTCCTCCTCTTCCTCCTCTTCCTCCCCTTCCTCCTCCTCCTCCTCCCCTCCCTCCTTCTCTTCCTCCTCCTCTCCCTCCTTCCCTCCCTCCTCCTCTTCCTCCTTCTCTTCTTCCTCCTCCTTCTCCCCTCCCTCCTCTTCTTCCTCCTCCTTTTCCTCCTCTTTCTCCTTCTCTTCCTCCTCCTCTTCCCCCTCCTCCCCCTTCCCCTTCATCCTTCCCCTTCTAACAAAACCTTCTGAAGACTAGACTTCCCTGCACCTCTCAGGGAAACATAACTTTCCTAAAATGTTTCTTTCTGAGTCTTCTTTCCCAAATGGAGATCACACGGAGATTTGCAGAGGTGACTCACCTAACTCAACCCACACTGCCTCGCAGGTGAGCCTGGCCCACCCCCTACGTGCAGGCACACAGTTTTTTTCAGTCCCCAGGGAACACTCCACAGGGCCTCAGTCCTCAGTCTCTCTCCCTCCGTCTCTGTCTCTGCCTCTCTCTTTCTTTCCTCTGCGCTCTCTTTCTATTTTATTTCTGGATTAAGTCAGGCTCTTGGCCAAGCTGACTCTGCTTCTGCGGATCCCAGCCCCTTGTACACAACCAGAAATCTTATGGTCTGACCCTCTAGAGAGTCTCTGTTGGGAGGCAAATGATAAGGCCTGTGGTGTTTATGTGTGCCTATATGGGTGTGCACACGTATGTGTGAACTTGGCTTTTTGGTTCATGGGTCTTGGGGACCCCGGTATCTTGCCACCTGGGACAGGCATCTGCTTGTCTCTGGGTCACAGGTACTGTTTCCATCAGGACGATGCAAATCATACCTTGTCGTCTCTGTCTCCCCCCACCTGGCTGATGTACCTTGTCCTCTGACAACTGATAGAATCGTCTGTGTCTGACTCGTTGGCACCCCACTGTGATCTGAAGTCACCCAAGAAGAAAACTTCTCCATCTGGAAAGGGGCACAGCGCTGGGAAATCTGTGGGGGTAAAGAACTAATGACCCTGTGGGTCTGCGTTTCTCTTGACGTGACCAGAGCAATGCAGAAGCTTCTTGTCTTTTTGGTTATCTACGTGAGAAATAAAGACAATTAAAACAGTCCCTTGCCTCCTTTATTAAAATTATGTATTTATGCCTGTTACCCCCTTTGTGCCTTTGGCCAGGAAGCATATGCACACTCCTTCCCCTCAACTCCAGTCCACACACACACACACACACACACACACGTGCACGCACAATGGACCTTGCACAAGAACTGGTCACAAGCCTGGTCATTCTGTGCACACTCCAAGGACGCACACCTCACAAAGGCATATTTACCAATAAAGGGAAAGCGTGCTTACACGGCTCACAGAACAAGGGCGAGACCAGAAGAGGGTTTTTCTCAGCGTGTTTGCCACCTTAGGGCTGACTGTGACTGTGGGATGTAGCAGGACTCGGTGGTGTCGGACTTCCTGGCTTCCTGAGAAACCCACCCCGGGCTGAGTGAGGAGTGAGCCTCTCACCTGTCCCAGAGCACGGGGAGCCAGAGGCCAGCGATCGGAGGAGCAGGTGAGCCCAGGGAGAGGAGAAGCGAGGGCTGACAGTGACGTACAGGCAGACTTTAAATGGGCGCCAGTAACCGAAACCACAGCCCAGCCAGACTGTGTGCCACGTCGACCTGTAAATACCTTCGTACCATCGCCTGCCCAAGATTGGACCATATCCTTCGATTGTATTTGTATGAAATGTATTTGCATTTCTGAGCAAACACATTGATATCTTCTACTAAATTCAGGGGGGAAAAAAAGACTATGAGGTTTCATAAATTCAACAAAGCCCTTCGGATTTGTTTTAGACTTTTAAGCATGTATAGAAATTTAAGTGACCTCAAGAGTTTCCAAAAATTAAAAAAAGAATTGAACTTCAAACGCCTCATGCTGTCAACTTTTGACATTTTAGATATTTGCTTAAATCAGGAGGAAACAATGTTTAGCTATGAGATAAGCTAGTGGTCTTGATGGTTAAGTTGTCAAATAAGAAAGTTAAAAACAACCAAAAAAGCAATTTTGATGACATGGAAAAATCGTTTGGAGAACTTCAGTACCAGTTTAAACAAAATTTGAAGCATTTTTAATATTTGGTGCATAAAAGTGGGAAAAAGTCAGGTAGAATTTTATTCAAGGTGAATCCACAGGCAAATTGGATTACTTTGATAATTTCAGTTTTAATATTGTTTTCTATCTCTCCCATCTATTTTATTACAGCAAAAAATATAATATCACCAAAATATTCTAGATGATGCAATATAAAGATTTCTCTTTAAAAATCCCAATTAATTACTACTTCTGAATACCTTAGCTTGTTGTTTTAAAAATATTGATCATATTATCTTTCGGTCCATAAAATATATCAAATTATACGTGAAAATCATGTTGAAATACACTGATTATAATAACAGATATTGTTTAAAGAAAATTTGTTTGTGTGAACTATGGAGAATGTCATGGGTAATGAGACTCAGGGGAATATTTACAGAAGACGGTGGGTGTGCTTATGTCTGCTTATCAAGGTGAAATCCCTTGAAATCTGTCTTAAAATATATTTTTTTCTGCCAGGCTGGGAGAAGTTAACAAAAGGCATACGCGAGCGTGTAGTAAGTGTAGAACACATCAAGGGAAGTGAGTTTTGGTTTATGCTTCTTGCAACTAATACATTTCAAAGGAGCAGTGACGTGTGTTAAAATTTCGACCACATTTGCTGTCAGTGAGTGTAATTATAAAATGAGAAACAGGCTTGTAAAGCCTTGTCTGCAAATTACTGCACAAAAGGCATAAAAAAAAAATAAAGTTCGTATTCCTTCTTTGCTAAATGGCGATCTGACCTTTGAGTATGTTAACATACATTCCACTCTGAATAGGAAATATATGTGTCATTTTCCACCTTGGAAACAGAATTCTTTGTTAGCACTGAATTCTGTTAACATTTATTCTTCCTGTGACATTCATGAACTATCATTGATCCAGAGTTGTTATTATTATTATTGTGGTTGTTATTGTTACAAAACGCCAAAATTCCTAATAGTGACGGTTACCTGCTCTAGTGTTCTGTTTTCGTTATTTAAATTGAGACTGAAACGTTAATTATTTCTTGCCTCTAAGTATTAACAGCTTAAGTTTATTTACTGACTTCTCCAAATTGTTGCCCTAACTTTGGAATAAACAACTTTTCAGAAGAGGTTTATATTTTCACTCTCTTCAGGGCTTTCCTGACGGCAGCGGGGTCCCAGTAAAGATCAATTCCATTACCTTATAAAAGGAGGGTGCTAGAAATAATCCGGCTGACTTGTCACTCTGCAGAGTTTGACTTCCCTCCACTCCCCGTGGGAGTCCTGGGCACTGAACTGGTGCAAGGAGAACAGACACGTCAAACACAAGAACCTGCTCCCTAATGAAATTGGGACAAAAAAAGTCATTAAGACAAAGGTATTTTAGGCTGTGTGTTTGCAGACTGGTGGGCACAGGCACCAGTCAGTGGGGGGCAATCAGACCACAGGATGGATCAGAAACCCTAACCTTCTGGAGATTTCCCAGTGTCCTCACTGACCACACTCCCCACCTCCCGTGTCCTCACTGATCACACTCACCGCCTCCCCTGTCCTCACTGACCCACACTCCCCACCTCTCGTGTCCTCACTGACCCCCTCTCAGCACCTCCCGTGTCCTCACTGACCCCCACTCACCGCCTCCCGTGTCCTCACTGACCCCCACTCCCCGCCTCCCCTGTCCTCACTGACCCACACTCACCGCCTCCCCTGTTCTCACTGACCCCCTCTCAGCATCTCCCGTGTCTTCACTGACCCCTACTCCCCGCCTCCCGTGTCTTCACTGACCCCCACTCCCCGCCTCCCGTGTCCTCACTGACCCCCACTCACCACCTCCAGTGTCCTCATTGACCTTGATAGGCTCACCATCTTAGATGTTCTTTTTATTTAATTCTTATCATTCCATGACTTGTGTCCTTCAAAACATTTCCCCTGTCCTCCATTTTGATACACAATCGACGCATAAACAATGCAGGAATTTAAGGCACCAATTTCTGTGCCATGGAAATTCTGTGTGTACCTTTTGAAGTCTCTAAAATGTAACTGATAGCCTACTACTGATCGGAAGCCTTACCAACAACAGAAACAATGGACTAATACATACTTTGTGTGTCTTAAGTGCTATATATTGTGTTCTTACAGTAATCTAGAGAAAATAAAATGTTGTTAAGAAAATCATAAGGAAGAGAAAATACATTTACAGTTTTATCCCTTATTTCCTGGGAACACATAGATGTAAGTGGACCGGTGTAGTAACACTGGGCTGCTTTAGGGGTCAACTGGAGTTGGTTGTAATCATCTTATCAGACTTACCTCACCTTGCTGAGCCCTGAGAATGGGTGTTTTCTCATTTCCTTACATTTGTCGGAAGGCTGTGGCCATGTGTGGTACCTAGACTTTGAACCTTCTGAAGAAGCATCAAAAGAACAGTAGTAAATGACTCAAGGTAGTTCCTGACCCTTCGTACTAGAGTGACTCTACTGAAGAACACGGATTTCATGGGGCAAGCTGACATTGTCTCAAGGAACATATCCGGGAACAAGTGAGAACCCCCAGGGCTCATTCCAGAAACAGATGACTTGTGAAAGTCATCTGTTTAACACAGAATCATCATTACAAAACAATTATATAGGATGAAATGGACTTAAAAGAATGGATTTAATGGGATTAAAATTATGTTTTTAATAAGCATATGAGATCTCTTCTAGTTTCTCCTTACTCTGTCTCTAACACGAAGTTAAATGGGCATTAGCTGTACAAACTGAAATTAAACATTCTTTAAAGAGTATCTTGTTCAAGCTAGTCCTTCGGTATTGAGAAGAAAATCTTATGAAATTCGGTGTATAGATAATAAGCTAATGAATTGTTAGTGTGATTACATGTAGTGATTCTACTAGAAAATAATTACAGACAGTAGTTGTTTGTATCTACAGGCCTTTTCAGAAATGCTGCCAAGGGTCATGTATAAGGCAAACATTTTCTAAATCTCTTCACTTGTCATGATCATGTAGTTATTCACATAGGTCAACAGGAATCTTTTCTCCTTTCAATCAGAATGTACTTTTAACCATGATGGTGCCAGAAATCTCCAGTAAATAATTCTGGAAAGCCTCTGGCTTCAGAGCCAGGGCTATTCTTCCCATGTGGGCAGAATGTTGGCAGAGATCTCCCAGGAAGGCTGGATGGTCCCTCCTCTTTGACCTGTGGACCCCTGGACTTACGCTACCAAGTACTGTCACTTCTGGGCAGGGTGGGGACAGCGACAAATTTTTAAAAAGTTTTTTAATGTTTACTTATTTTGGAGAGACCGAGAGACAGAGCATGAGTAGGAAAGGGGCAGAGACAGATGGAGACACGGAATCCAAAGCAGGCTCCAGACCTGAGCTGTCAACACAGAGCCGGACCTGGGGCTTGAACTCACTGACCCTGAGATCATGACCTGAGCAGAAGCTGGCTGCTTAATAGACTGAGCCACCCAGGTGCCCCTGAATGTTGACAAGTTTTATAATCTCAGAGAAAGAAGCCTACGTGAAACTTTAAGGGACTAAAACAAAAAACATATTAGTGGTGAATTAGATGCTTTTTCATGTTTGATTTCAGTAAACTGACAGTTACAATAAAATAATTCTAACAAACAGCTACAATTCTAGGTTTTATAAAGCTTCATGAAAGAATGGAATTCTTTGTCTTAAAGTTGTGTAGATCTACCTTCTTAAACCATAGCAGGCTGTATTTATATACTAATCAACATCTTTTGTAAGTCGTAAATAACAATGGAAGTAAAACAAACCATAAACTAGCCAGATACCATCAGAAAATCAGAAAATGGCACCGTCAAAGGCACAGCCTAAAAGCTACAGTAGACTGCATTATGCCTTAAATTCTTCACCCATGTCTACCCTCCGTGGCCTCGTCATGGACTGTGTCTATTTCCCTACCTCTTGGCAGGGACTCAACCCTGTGTTTTGCTTTGGCTGATGGCATTTCGGTAGAAGTGACAGAGTTACAGTTCTAAGCCATAGATGCCTCACGCATTTCTACTCACCATCCTGCCTCTGCTGTTGCCATGAGGAGAGCTTCCACGGCACCTGGTGGCCCTTCAGCTTTGGCTCCAGGGGAGGGTGTGTGGGTCCACCTCGCCCAGAGATCTGCTGGGTGAAGGGCAGCTACCCCACCAAGCCCAGTGTAGAGCAGCGGAACCCTAGAAGGCCCACGACATGGGGGCCATGGCAGATATCTCTGGTTCTAAAGCCCTGGTCTGGTAGGTGGGTGGTTGTTAGACAGCGGTAGCTAACTGATACAGAGGTGGACAGTTGATCACAGGCAGCACTGCAGAACATGAGTGACTCCTTGTCTTGCTGTCCTTTCCAGGGGCAGTCACAGCACATCCCGCATTCAGAGACAATGCACTTTGTACCCTGAGGTAAAATAAAAATAACAAGGTCACCTGAACAACACTGGTCCCCCAAATAAATGATACTTTGAGGTTTTCCTGTAAGTTGCTGTGTCCTTAGTGAAAACATTTTTTTCCTGCTAACTATTGCAATACCCATGCATGAAGATATACCAGAACCGTAAGAATGTGGAAATCACATAAGAAAATTGCTGCTTATCCACCCTGGTCAGATTAACCATGAAATTGATTGGTAGGTTTTCTTTCTTTCTTTTAAATACCTGAGATTTCTTAAATTAATTTTTTCATGGGGGTCCTTCTGTAGACTGGATTTCCTTGTATCTCCTTGTGAGCCTCGTCATTTTCTTTCCTGGCATCCTCTGTCTCTACTTATCTGGTTATGATACATGCTCCCCTCGGCCTCCATGGGCACCTTCCACGGAGCACACCCCCTATTACACCCTTCTCTCCCCTCTGGGAATCCACATAGCGCTTTATACTTCTCCTACATCATGCATCATTACAGTCTCGCATGTGTCTGTGTTGGGAACCTCATACATTAACTCTGGTATGCGAATGTGTCTAGCTCCTAACGGGTGCTCGGTAATGTTGTTGAATTGCTTGCATGACCACACCTCAGGCGCACCCACTCATAAGGAGCTCTGACAAGGTTGTAAGCAGAGTAATCTTATAGGACGACATGTGTCGCATTGTCGTGAGCTCAAAGGTGAGAAGCTATCACACTCGACTACAAACTCTGAGCGTCTCAGATCATCTGGGACTGTCTTTCTAGAGCACTCAATGGGCAAATAAACTTCTCCGAGGCCCATCTGCTTCTTTTGTGAAAAGCAGTTACTAGTAATGACCTCATATGCCTGTGACAAACTAAGAGAAACGAGGTATGAAAGGCGCCTAGGTCACTTAATCAAGGTTTGCTAAGATGATTAGCTGGTGGGGATTCCGGCCATTTGACCAGAGCGTGTTTCTCTCTGGCTCCAGGGCAGGACCTACAACATTAGCAGTTGTCATCCTGGACCCCAATGCCCTTCTTCACAATATTCCGGAAGCAGTTCCCTCGCCTCTTATAAGGGATCCTGCAGTTCTTTTTAAAGAAAAGAAACCACATTCCTTTCTTTTTTAATGATGAAAGCATCTTACTTTTAAAACAGGAAGGTTTTAATATTGGACTTGTGTTTAATCCAAAGTGTGATCTGACACACTTCGCAGCAGCACCCAACAGTGAGGTGATGGCCCACATCAGGGGCACTCACATGTTTGTCTGAGTAATTATTCCTCAGCCTCAGGAACCGCAGTCCATTTTCACACTGTTGTCTGTGGCTTCAGGTGGGAAGCAGTACGGGCAGAGGCCAGACACCTGATGCCGTCACGTCTCTGTCTCCTTGGGGCGCCACACCAAGGACGCCTGACATTCAAGGCAGACGTCCTTGGCCGCGGTACTGGTTGCAGATGAAAGTCTAGCTATTTCTGTCTCTACTGTGCTGGGTTTTATGAAGTACTCCCACGGGTGCTGAGGCAAACATTTCCGTGGCATACGTTTTAATTAGGAGAGCCGAAGACCCAAGCTAATCCAAGTATTTGATCACGAAAGATTACAAATTAGGTATTTAGCATAATAGAGTATGGACTGCACAAGATTTTTCTAGCACATGAGATATACTAATATCTCAATTAATGTATTTCTACATTTCTTTATTATCAATGCAATTGATTACCAACACGCAAACAAAAATATTCATGGGTTGAAATGAAATCATTGTGAGCAGCAAAAACCAAAATGCCTTCTCAGTGGCTTCAAATACAGCCCAGGACAGCTGTAAACTAAAAGTAGCTAGCATGATGTGTGTGGGGGTGGAAAGAGCACTGAGTTCACAGCCTGACCGTCTGTGGAGGGCTGTGTGTGAGCAGGTGGCAGGGAAACCGGAAGATCGAAGGACGTGACAGCTAACTAGCTTCTGCAATGACAATCTGCAGAGCTCCAGACAGACTCAGTTGATGATAACGAAGAATAAGTGAATGTGTTGCAAAAACTGTAGGACATTAAAGATCACTGGCCTCAGCAGCTCTGGACCTGGAGTTAGGACAGCCGCTCTGCACTAGCAGAACCGTCTCAACAGTAAGATGTGAGAGATTGCCTTTAAGTTTCAACGTGAGCATTTGAGTTCTGAGGCCAGACTCTGGTGACTTATTTTCCACGTGGAGAGAGGTTATTTGGGGTTGAGGGTGGAGGGGAATGGGATAAACAGAGAACAGTCACGGAAAAATCCCTGAGGTGACTCACCTGTGGTTCGTAGAGTGAGTTGGTACTTGAGTATTCTCTTTTATTTTAGGGCTTTCATTTTATTTTTAAAGTTTATTTTTGTTTATTTCCAGAGAGAGAGAGGGAGAGAGTAGGGGATGGGAAGAAAGAGAGAGGGAGAGAGAATCCCAAGCAGGCTCCTTACTCTCAGCACAGAGCCTAATATCAGGCTCGAACTCACAAACTGTGAGATCATAACCTGAGTTGAAATCAAGAGTGAGATGCTTAACAGACATAGCCATCCACCTAGGATTTCCATCTTTTTGAGTGAATTTTTGTAACTCCTACTTCACATAGTAGGACTGCAGCCTTGCTCATCAGAGTAGTTTTATGTTGGAAGGAGCAAGGGGTCTCTTCTGCATCACTGAGTACGACCCTATGTCCGAGTTCCTCCAAACCTAATAACAATGGCCAAGAATCGGTGTCAATATAGAAGTGTCTGGAATATTCTCCGTTCCCTCCAAAATCATGTGATCTTCCGTTATCCACATGCCATCCATTCAGCGGAGGAGCATGAGCTGCCGTTGGGTGCGGGCACTGGCTGGTGGCGACGCCGTGGTGAACATGACCTCAGCACCCTCAGCTCTCGTCACTCTATATGCACAGACGGGCACTGAGACGGGAGGGAACAATGCGATTACACTCACCTGGTCATGGAGCACTTTAGTGGCATCGAACATGGTCCTGTAAAAGGTGAGAGGCAGAAATGACAGAGAAGAACCAAAGTCTGAAGCAAAGCCAGACCCACAGGTTATGCCCTTGAGTTCTTAGCTGCATTTCTAACATGGGACAAATACTCCTTCCTTGACCCAACATCAAGGGCTCCTCTGAAGCTAGGCTTCCTCCGTGGCTCCCTTCCTTGCATAGCTCAATTTTAGCAAAAATCTGGCTAAGTCACTATAGAGACAACCCCCACCCTGGCATCAGGTTTCCCTGCAAACCTTCAGCAAGACTCTTATTAAGTTGAATCAGCAAGATTCTCCTACCCTCAGGGTCCTGTCTTAGGAATTTCCCACCTCCTGACCCCTCACTCTGCTTCTTTGCTATAAATGCCCAGCTGCCTTGGCTGAATCCGAGCTCAGCCCCTCCTCTCCCCTTATTGCGATGGTCTTGAATAACATCTCCTTGGCTCTTTTTAACAAGTGTCAGGATAATTTTTCTTTAACACTGGTTGACAAACTCAAGATTCTTTTTCATCTTCCAAAAAACTTAAATTAGTAAGACCGATGAAAGTGCTTGGCTAATTTGAACAGACGGCTTGAGCACCCATCACAAACGACCATGGTGTATGAATGGGGCTGTCACCTAAGACCTGGGATGGGATTTGCTGGAATCTATTTCCGTCGGTGATGGAAACAGTGTAATAGTGATGGGCACCCTGCCCACATCGAGCCC
The DNA here is from genome assembly GCA_004023845.1 of Helogale parvula. Lineage (NCBI taxonomy): Eukaryota > Metazoa > Chordata > Mammalia > Carnivora > Herpestidae > Helogale > Helogale parvula. Next base: position 111,690 of record PJEM01005708.1, on the reverse strand, counting down.
CCCCTCCTTCTGTGTTCTGTGTCTTTAGGCTGCTGTAAATATATTAACCTGCACTTCTTTCCTGGAGTTTTATTTATTTTATTATTTTTTAAGTTTTATTTATTTATGTAATCCCTACACTCAACGTGCGGCTCGAACGGGTGACCGCGAGATTAAGAGTCGCGTGCTCCTCTGAGCCAGCCAGGTGCCCCTCTCCTGGGGTTTTAAAATCTGACCATAGAGTGGAAGCAAGACCTTTTCCGGATTCTTCTAGGCCACGATGAGACTTTGTCACTTGGTGCTGAGGTACAGCCAACCCTGCACAAGCCCCTCAGAGAATTACGGACGTAGAAGGGTGCAGACCCTCAAGGGAGCATCTCATGTGGGGCCCTGAGGAAACAAGCCTGACCAGGCACCCACAGTGACTGAAGAATTGAAGCCATCTGCCCAGGGCTCCAAGGTCCATTGAGCACTACAGATCGTGTCCTGGTTGTCCCCGAGGACCTGGCTCTAAATCCTGCGGGACATGGTGGCTGCAGGGCTCTCCTTTTCACAGTTCTTCATGGCTTGCTTGGACCAGAACCTTCCTGGGGGTCACGCACAGCTATAGACCCACAGGTACAGGAGGCCCAGGCCACAGCCTCCGCGGGGATGGACTCAGGTGCGGCCATCAAAAATAGGACCTCCCTGCTCCCTCCCCGCACCGTCCTCTCCTCCTAGCTGTCCTTGGCCTCATTTCACGTCTCTTGTTTGGAGAAGAGTCTGAAGCATGAGCCCTGGAGAAGCAACGGTGCCCAGGCCTTGGGGAGAGAAGGCCAGGGAAGGAGCTGAGAGAGACACGTGCCTCCTCTTCGTTTCTACGTCCTTTACATGAGATGCTGGCTAATTGCCTCTTGATTAGCACTTCTCCTGTGTCAGGATCCCACAGTATCACTTTTATTGGCTGAATTTATGTGTTAATCATTCTGAATTTTTAAAAATCCCTTTCTTTTATTAAGAAGATAATATTTCAATTACAAACTTAAATTAGCCTTATAACAATTAAACAAATGAAACTAAATGTATCTCAGTGTGTTGCATGGAGAAACCAGCATGCTCCCAACCTTTCAGAGGCCGTTTTTCATGAACCCGGTGAGCAGAACGCACACTTCACAGCGGAAGTGTCATGAGACATTTCCCTCAACCACATCTGTTATCGGAAGATGTACAGACCATAATATCTGAAATGCCTTTTTAGTTTCATAAAGATAATATTGGGCCATGTTTTTGTTTGGAGGTTTAACCTCTTTTACAATATTTATTGTGTGAGAATTTAACACGAGCTAAGTACTTAGCTGGTAATTGTTATTACTGTATGTTTCGAGATAACACAAAAATTGGTTTTGGAAATTAAACTCCCGTGAATCAGCAACGTTAATCAGTATGAAGCTTTTGAGTAATTCTGAGGCTGCAAGTGGTCACAAGACAGAGCAGGCAGAGGTCCAGGACCCTAGCTTGGGTCTCACTGTTCCAGGATATGTGAAATCCCTAAATAATACACAAAACTATATTTTGTAATTGGAAAGGCTGCATTTGGCCAAAAAGCATTTTTATTTTATACTCAGATAGCTATACAACTTCTCTGACATTTTCCAGGGAGCCATGCCCCATCAAGCCACACTTCCCAGGTCTGTTTTCCATAAGCAAACCTAGTGAGCCAGCTCCGCCCTGCAGAAAGCAATCCATGGATGGATTCTCTAAGGATCAAAGATCATTGATTTGTTTGCAAAAGTTCTGCCAACTATTTATTTATAAGAAGCTTTGACCCATGCTTGCTTTATCTATCATCTATCTACTTACCTATCTATCTATCATCTATCTGTCCATCTATCCATCCATTACCTATCTATCCATCCATCCATTCATTACCTACCTATCCATTGGCTCATCTTTTTATCAGTCTATTTATCTATCCATGTATTTATGTATATATCCATTTTTTATTAATAGACTTAGGACAAGGGATAGAGAAAGAGCTTTTAAAAGTCCTCTTACCACCTCAGGACTAATTAAAAGATCTTTCATTGGTATGAATATAAGTTTTTTTTCTTGTAGTTAAATTAAAGTTCTTGGGACCATTTATATGAAGAGGAAGCCACTGTTTAGTGATATGTCATTCTAGTTACAGTTGAGCTGGGAAGAGATCCTAGGCCTCCCATGGCTTCTCCACTTTGCCCTGTTTCACACCCAGCACACATATGTCAATGCTTTCTGTCTGCCTTTCGTGACTTTTCCTACCTGGGAGGACACACACGGAGAGCCAGGCCCTGCCTGGACCCGTGCCATACCCCCCCCCCCCCCGGGCCAGCACGCATCTCCTGCTTTGGATGTGAGACTGCTCACCCAGTGAGGCCTCACCCTGTGTCCGTCACAAATGTCACTACTTCAATATGGCTGCAGACATTGCTTTGTGAGCAAGACACCTGAGCAGGTGCGTAAGCCTCGGGACGTAAGTGGTCAGTCCCAGGACACCTGTTCCCTGGGGGGCATCTCATTGAGTGACAGAGGAGGTGCCGTTCGGAAGTGGTGTTGGGGTAACGACGACTGAACTGGACGTCATGCTATTGTCCTCAGAGTGTGAAAGCCTCACCGTGGGGCCACAGGTAACAATTCTAACTGCCTCTTTCCAGAACTCAAGGAAAATCCACTCTCTGAGATTCCATACCTGCACAGCAGTTAGAGAAACAGAATACACAGCCACTAAAATCAAGCTAACGATGTAGCTTTGAAGCTGTGACCTCGCGTGGCCATAGGCAGACCTGCTGTTCACGGGTCTGACTCGGTTTCCCATTAAATGGAATCCCTGCGGCCCCTCCCGCCTCCCCGGCTCCCCACATGTCAATTACATGAAAGTCATCAGTTCCCCACTAGCCTTGCACACCCCGGTGCGTCTCTGTGCCTTTCAGGTACCAGTCCTTCCATCTAGAGGGTTCTTCCTCTCCTCCCCCTGAGGGACTCACATCACCTGTCCCCAACCCTGTCTGCCGCCAAACACTGGGGCAGCCCCCGCCCTGGGAAGAATGGGTACTGAGTTTATATTGTTTGTTGAATGAAAACACAGATGAATTCATGAGAGAATGCATGGGATAGAGAGTGAATGAGCCCCAGCAGACACGACTGACTGTATGAGGGTAACGCAAGAAGAAGTTGCCATCAGGGAGCATACGTGGACCCCAACTTAGCAGATTTACTGGCAAATAGGCAAATGTTCGATGGTGGCCGGCAGGACTACACCGGCACACGCAGCCTTTTCTCGTTAACCGTCTTCTCAAACACCAGTGACGACGCAGCAGTGAGTCTGTCTCAGCGCAGGTGTAATTTTTCTGAGTTTTTCAGTATCTTTTTTACAATAAACATACTCCCTTTTATAATTAGGGGAGACAACAGCTAAATGAATGCCAAGTTTTGATTATAACCTATGTCTGTCTGTGTCTTGGGGTAGTTTTTATGAATGGCCTCCAGGTCACAGAGGCCACCTAGCCTGCTTTTGGAGGAGGCTTGCTTTGAGGCAAGATTGAGGTCAAAGAAGTATAACCCTGGGGGCACCGAGACCCTCGCCTGCCAATCCCCCTCCTTTTCAGCCCCGCAGGTGGCATCCCCGCCCTCGCACAGTGATGCTGGACGGACACCTGCAGACGCCTGCCCAAGGGTGTTCTCTCTCCTGGTGAATTTCATGTTTCAAGTTCTTCCCTGCTGCCTGCCCAGTGGACAGGGCCCTGGACGAAGTGGGCACAGCAGGAGTGAGCGGCTCACCAGCTTTGCCGTGCTTCGAGAAGATGGGGCAGCACGTAAGAGGAGGAGTGTGCCCCATTTCTGTCTCAGCTGTAGGAAACTGGCCTCTGATGCTCACCGTCAGTGATGCGTGGTCTGTGCACGTGGGCAGGGTGTGCACCGAACTGTGCTCCAGGAACAGGAACAAAGACAGGCAAGTGTGATCATCTGCTGGTGCTCTGAGAAGGGCTTCTGTGCTGGGGACGCCTGAGGGGCTCGGTCGGTTGAGTGTCTGGCTTCAGCTCAGGTCATGATCTCATAGTTCATGAGTTCAAGCTCTTATTGGGGTCTGTGCTGACAGCTCAGAGCCTGGAGCCTGTTTCCAATTCTGTGTCTCCCTCGCTCTCTGCCCCTCTTCTTTGTGAACTCTGTCTCTCTTTCTCAAAAATAAATAAACATTAAAAAAAAGAAATGAATTACTTTTTTTCCTCTTCCCCAATTGTTATGTCTTTATTTTCTTGGCCTACATTAAACTGTAAGTTATTTGAGGTTGTGTTATTTTTCCATTTCCTGGATAATATTGAGCTTACGTTTTGTTTTTGTTTTAAAAATTTTTTAAATGTTTATTTATTTTTGAGAGAGAGAGAGACAGACAGAGCATGAGCAGGGGAGGGGCAGAGAGAGGGAGACACAGAATCCGAAGACAGGCTCCAGGTTCTGAGCTGTCAGCACGGAGCCCAGTGCGGGGCTCAAACCCACAAACTGTGAGATCATGACCTGAACCGAAGTGGGATGCTGAACCGACTGAGCCACCCAGGTGCCTCAAGCTTATATTTAATGAGATACTGTAAGAGTGATTACTGTTAGGTTCTGATATTTAAATCAGGGTTATCTTATGTGATTATAAGCAGATAGCGGGTCACCATGGTTTAAGTTTGTGATGGGTATAGATCAAGGGCGCTAATGCTGGCTGAAAGGGGCGTGTGTTTGTGTGCGTGTGTTTGTTGTGTATCACTGTGTGTGTGAAGGCACCTCTGTGTGTGCACATCTGCAGTATGTTTCGGAATAGGCACATGGGACCAGCAGTGACAGGCACCGTGCGCGCTGCCAATTTTGCCGAAGAGACCAGGGGCTCAGCAGAGGGGACGTGCCCCTTCACCCTGCCTTGCTCTCATCTCCCGCGCATCAAACACGTCTCCAGGCAAGTTGAGTTGTACTTGAGGTCCCGGCACTGTCCTGTTGCCCACCTCCTTCCCCCCTCAGTCACTTCATTGCTTTGCTGAGGCGCCCCACTGTCCATCATGCATGCCCTGCCCCCGTGCTCCCCCCATCGGGCACGCCCCATCGGGCACCCTGCCTAAGTGGCCACACCCAGCACCCTCAAGACCCTGCTTCGGTGCAAGACGCCAACTCAGTTCTCACACAAACTGGACTCGATCCGGCAAGGCCAGACTCTGAAGGAGCCCCGTCATTCAGTCTTTCTAACCTCTATTTACTTAACAGATCTTTGTGGAAACCCAACTGGATATTTCTTTCTTTTTCTTTTTGTGTCAGAACATCGAGGCACGGGGGAGTGAGCTGTCACCTGGTCTCATTCCCTCATCGTGTGCACAAAGCCCGTCCTTCCGGAGTCCCACAACCAGTGGAGGGTGGTGTCTTCATTTATTCTTTCTTCTGCTAATGCCCTACTGGCAGTGGTTTGTCTGTTGTTTTAGCCCAACCGTGAGGCCCCATAGAGGTCCCCGTGGAGGCATTGGGTGGCCTACTGATGGAAAATGGCAGCATAACATGCTCAGTCACAGAGTGTGTGACCCAACAGTCAGCAGTTACCCTGAGTCCACGGGGAGGGAAGCCGAGCTTATGAAAATCTTGACCTATGAAACTGACTTTGGTGATGCTTTCCTGGTCACTACATGTAGTGTTTATTATACTTCATTCCCGTGACCAAATGATATCCCATTTTTTAATATGCAACATTGTGTCTATATATCCATCCACTGACACCAAGGTTGTTTCCAGCTTTGTGGCTGTGATGTGTTGCTGTGAATGTCGGGATGCAAGAGTTCGTTTGGACACCTGTGACCAATTCTTTTGTGTGTATACTACCTAGGAGTGCAACTGCTATGCTAAGTGAGAGAAGCCAGACCCACAAAGACACATATTGTATCATTCCATTGATGGGAAACATCCAGATGAGGCAATTCTATAGAAACAGAAAGGAAATTTGGGGTTGCCAGAGGATAGGGGGGCAGCCATGGGGTTACTGACTGACGGTATGGGATTCCGGGCGGGTGATAGAATAAGTCCTGCACGTAGATCACCGTGATAATCACACAACCTTAATAACGTGGACTCAAGGCCACCGAAGTGTACCCTCGACCATGGTTAATTTCATGTGTGTTGTACCACAGAAATCCACTTAAAATAAAGGGCTTTTTTTTTGTTTTTTTTATTTTAATGTACAGAGTAAGCTGGTTGAAAATTGACCACAGTGTTTCTAGAATTCATTCTGCTAGCTGTACCTACATGAAAAAATTATAATTTGAAAGCCAATTGCTTTTGCTCAACATGGGCTATGGTTAGGTGTGGAAACCCCATTTTCATTGTTTAATTTAAACCTGTTTTTATTCCTGAAAATATATGTAACAGAGAGTAGGATTCAGCTTAAATTACGATGGGTGCTTAATTAGTATGATAAATACATGGCGGTTTAGAGCACAGTTGATTTACAGTCAATGTGACGTCACTTCTTCTTGTCTTTGATGTTGGGAAGATCAGGCAGAGAGAGACAGAGCCGCTGAGTGATCAAGAAACAGATAAATTTCAAAAGCGCTGCCATGCTTTTATCATTCTTTTTGAAAAAAAAAAAAAAGACAACGATGTTTTGTTTCTGTCTTTGTTAAGTGTGTAGAAGCCTGAAAACAGATGTCATTCCACCGCTATCTTCAAGCTATTAGTGGTGACATAAAAACCGGTGTTCTCCATGGGGGAGAAGAGCTTGGGCCACTTTACAGCTGGGCACACAGCCCATAAACATTTCAGTAATGAAAATGGAATTCAGAAAGAACAGTCAACATTCGATGCAAAACTAACAGCCATATATTTTAGTAAAACTCACTTGTAAAATGTGCTTCTTATCTATGAGCCATTTATATGCAAACACACGATTATCCAGCATGGCTCTGGCAGCATCAAACAGAGCTTGACCCGGTTAACCCCTTCTTGGTCAATAAATATGTTAGTGCATCGAAATTATTTTGGTGACATTTGGTTTTATGGCGCCTAGAACCCAAGTGATTATTTTCAAAAATACAATTAAAGTTCTTTTAAAACAGACATAAAACTTCCTGAAAGGACCCTCTTTTATAGCACTTATCCCAACTTTCAAAGATCCGTTACTCACGAAAGCGTTTTATACGGTGCAATTTCCAGTCTTTATATCGGAACCAAGGAAATTACAGCCCGAACAGCAGTGTTCCGTGCGCCCAGCCCACACCAAATGCTGCCATTCCCTGATGGACAGTACAATTGTCTTTTAGAATCCCCTCCTTGGAGGAAAATCAGTGTGGAAAAGCATTGAAGGGACTTACTGAGGATGAGAGAGCATAGAACTTACTGGAAAGCCCTCCTGGTACGTAACTGTGGACAACCTCCCCCCACCCCCTCCCAGCACAAACAGGGGCATTTGTCACATTCGGTTTGCATCCCCAGCTCGGAGGGCTTGGCAGACAACTTGCAGATCAAATTTGTGGATGTGAATGGATGCGTGGATGCCCTTTAGTTATGGGACACGGTAAGACCTGGCATGACCAAAGAGATGTTCTTATGTTTTGTGACTGCCTTCCACGGTCACATTTGTCATTTTGGGGTATAGACCTTCTTCCAGGATAAGCGATGTGTCCTGTCGAGAGTCACAGGAATGCCCATTGGCTCCCTACCAGGACCACATTCAGGATCTTCATACACACTCACACACACACACACACACACACACACACACACTCACACACATTTATTTGTACAAACATACATACGCACGTATTTCAGACTATATAAAACATGACACTATAATCAAGTAGTGTGTGTGTGTGTGTGTGTGTGCGTGTGTGTACTGGACAGCACCATAGAATTCATGCACAGAAATGAGTGTCTCGCCCCTGAGCTGACTATAACATCGGAGAAATGGATGACGGAGGGGGCAGCCTGATATTTCGCACAACTGTGCTGCTCCGTCACCACGGAGGGGTGCCGGTGGTGGAAGGTGGGTGCCGGTGACGGTCCCAGGTCTTCCTGCCCGCGCCTCCAAGGGTAAGCCCGTCCAGTTTGTCCTGCCTTAATTTCCTCAGTTGTAAAGTAAAAATGAGAAAAGCCTCTTCTCCATGATGTCACGTAAGGATTAAATGGTAACGCAGGCAGCTCTCGGAACGGGGTCGGCACAGAGAGGAAGGGACCGTTCCATTCTGCACTTGGGTACCACTCACATCCTTGCCTCTTGCCCCTGGCCGAGGACAAGCCTCATTGTTCTATGCAACTACTTTACGTCAATGGACATAAGCTGCAATCTGACGCGAAAAACAATACGAAATGAACAAACTCGTATCCATCAGAGGAGATTTTAATCACATTCCCAGAAATCAACGGATATAGTAAACATGCGAGAACACACACATTCTCTTCATAAGCCCAAAGAGATCAATATTTCACATGAAAACAGAATTCATACCTGATAACAGTGTATGAAGTACAAAATAGCAGCAAATGATAAAACAAAAATATATTCTTTTTTAAATACATTTTTAAAATGTTTTTTTAATTTATTTTTGAGACAGAGAGAGACAGATCATGAGTGGAGAGGGGCAGAGAGAGGGAGTTCACAATCAGCAGCTCTGAGCTGTCAGCACAGAGCCTGACGCGGGGCTTGAACCCACAAACGTGAGATCATGATCTGAGCCGACGTCAGAGGCTTAACCAACTGAGCCACCCAGGTGCCCCCAAAAATATATTCTTTAGGAATTTATTACTACCTTTTGGTAACCCTTGTGGAAAGCCATAATAGAATTTTATTTTTTTAATTTATTTTTATTTATTTTGAGAGAGATGGGGGTGGGGAGGGGCAGAGAGAGGAGAGAGAGAATCCCAAGCAGGCTCTGCACTGAACCCACAAACCATGAGATCATGACCTGAGCTGAGAAATCAGCTGAGCCGCCCAGGTGCCCCAGAATCAAATTTTAAATATTAACGTAGTGATGAAGTCACTTTATCTTTTTGTAGTTCTTTTCCAATTAAACAGATACTTTATAAGAGAAGTTACCTAAATGTACACATAGAAATTTTAAATTAAAAAGTATTTATAAGTTCATTTATTTATTTTGAGAGAGAAAGTGCAAGCAGGGGAGGGACAGAGAGAGTGGAGAGAGAGAATTCCAAACAGGTTCCACACTGTCAGTGCAGAACCCAACGTGAGGCTCGAACTCATGAACCTTGAGATGGAGACCTGAGCAGAAGGCAGACGCGTAACCGACCCCAGGGAATTTTAAATACAAAGAACAAAACAAGCTGGCATAAATAAAATTCTTCCAAAATATTAGCTATTTCTGTAAGAACCCACAACTTTACAAAACCTGAATTGAAGCAAACTTCTTTAGAACTTCAACTTCAGAGGGATCTCATGTTTGGAAGTAAACAGTATACTTTGAATCTTGTCTTTAATTTGCTAGAAGCTGAAGCTCAGTCTCTAAGTGTCTGACCGACCTCTTGGGGGCGCTGCTGCGGAGGTGAAGGCTCCCCATAGATCGGTGGTGCCCAAAGATACAGAGGAAAGTCAGAGCCCGGAACTCGGAAGGGAGGAAGGAACTGTTTTCTCCCGTGTAGGTAAACGTAAACACAATTCATGGAGGTCTCAGGAAAAAAGTGTAAGCTGTTCGATGTCATTATGAATGATGTCTATATTTATCATTCTTTATAATTCCAGATGCTTAATGCATGTAAACTACAAAAATAATAGTTTAGTGTTTATTTATCACCTTTAAAAACTCCTTGAAAACATTTAACTGTTTTGGTCTTTAAAAATGTCAAATTAATACTCTTGTTTTTAAAGAAACCTCCTCATACTTATCTTCCTGAAAAGTGTATTAAAAACTTAATTGTGCGTGCCACTTCTTGAGGAGTCTATAAATGAGAACACAGAGAAACAGTCCATGAAATGCAAGGTTTATAAAAGGATGGCCAAACCCACGAGTCATGCATGTAAGGATTAAAACACAGACCAAGGTCCATACCATAGGTGAACTTCAAGTCCGGGTCAATGGTGATGACTCTGTGGTGTCTCGGACCCTTGAAGATTGACAATGGGGTAGTGTGATGGACGGTTGGGTTTAGTGATGGGGAATTGGGTCTGTATTGGGGACACTGGGTCTGAGATGTCATAGTGTTCTAGAACATACGCTGAAGGGCAATGTGGATGGTCTGGAGCTCCAGGGAGAGCTGGAGCCTGGAGCTTGTTTTTAGAACAAGCCTCACTGAAAAATAGACCCCCTTGTTTTCAAGCATGTGTATTCCTCCCTCGCACGGTGGTACCTGCATTTGGTCCATCTTGTTAATCTCCTTTATCAAAGGCTGGTCCTTTACTTGTGTTAATAGAGCCCATTTGATCTCTATTTCTCAAAGCTGTCGCTCCTTCAATTAACTCCAATCTTCCCTGTATCATGAGTGCTCCCCTTAATCATTCCTGTTATAGGACATGCTTCTCTGTCTTCCGCCATCTCCCTGGTCTGGCATCAGCTTTCAACCACTGTCCCCCATTTCCGCTCTCCTTTATGCCTAAACGTTTCTAATGCGACGTCTACTCCTACTGCTCATGGGCTTCAGTCTTCCTCTTTCTGCACCCGACCTGGCTCCCCTTGGTCCCACCCACCCGGACTGCAGTCTCAAGGTCATTAACAACTGCTCTGCTGTCAGACCCACACACACCCTCATCCCCAACTCACGCAACCTCTCAGCATTATTTGGAATGTTTGATGACCCTGCTGTTGTAGAAATGCTGTCTCTCCTGACCTCAGTGAGGATGCAGCTGAGGTTTCATTCTGACCTGGGGGCCACCCCCTTCTAGGCTCCCCGGGCCCTGCTTTGCTCCCATGGGGTTCTTCTAGCATCTGTCCTGTGCCCATACTTTCTTTGCATTGGATTGCTTACGGCTGTGGGTTTAACTATTATCTCCAGGGCAAGGACTTTTGATTCCAATTCTCTATCTAGACTCTTCCTCTGATCTTCCAGGGCCTTCCTGACATCTCCGTTTGAACTTCACGTGGGCATCTCATTAATCGGTCAAATACTGAACTCTCAGCTCCTCCCAGACTTCCACGTTTCTGGAATGTCCACGACTGACCACCACTTCCTTCTGATTTCTCCTTTCCCCTCCATTCTCCATGTCCTGTGGTTAACGATTCCATCAGGCTTCCTCTCCAGTTACATCTTATATCCTTCCACCTCCCCAATCCCCTGCCCCCACTTTCCCTGGGCTTTTTGAAAGAAGCTCTCACACTGGCCCTCCTTCCCCTTGCTCCCTTCAATGTTTTCTCCCTAATATCAGACAACCTTCTTGAAATAAAAACCCACTCATTTCACTTGCCTGCTTGAGACTTTTCAAAGAATTCGCAGTGTGCTTAGAGTAAAATAGAATTTTGTTTTATCTTTGCAGGAATTTGGATAAGTTGACACCAACCTACCTTTTCCAATTCATTCTACTTTCTTCCTCACTCAACTGTCTCCCATCCAATTAGTCTTTTCTCAGTTCCAAGTTCTTACTGAGCTTGGTCTTGACTCAGGGCATATGGTTGCCACCCCCTGAGGGTCCCCCCACTCCTCTTTTATCCTCTAAGTTGTCGGGGACTTCCCCAAGTCCCGCTTCTTCAATGTAACATCCTCTTTAGAGTCTGCCAGGCTCTTTCTCCCCAAGGTATGCTCCTTCCTTAACTCGGGTTCCTGCTTCCTTCTTATCACTTATCTCACTTTGTTCTAAGCTCACCTTCCTCTAGCTCCTAAGGGTGGGGACCTCATCTGTCACATTCAGCCATGTGCTTGTGGACATGGTAGGGTGAGTACAATCTAAATGTTAAAGGGACATCCCATAGGAAAGGTCACAAAGAAGAAGTAGTTGTTTTCATTGTATTTGTCTGAATTTATAGCTAAACGTTCAGAAGGTGGGGCATAGAATTTGGCAAACTACGACGAGGTAAGTACAAAGATAATATTCTGTATCTCTTGTGTTGTTTGAACACATTTGATACATTGATCACATGTAATCAAGTATGTTCGTCAAAAGCCAATAAAAGACCCAAGAAGAAATAAAGGTAGGCGATACCGAGAAAGATTTTAAGGTCTGTTAAGGAAGAATTACAACACATCCTTGAAGGATGGCTGTTTTTGAGTCAAATGTACATGTAGAGTAGGAAATGATCATTTGTTCAAGTATTTAGCACCATGAAGTTATATGTACATATGTGCCAATATAGGAATATATATGCATACATATATACATGTGTAATAACTTTATGTTGCTGCATTGCAAGATTCTTCATGGATCATTTCTCTAAATGGCCAGCAGGTCATTAAGAAAAGTATCTGGGGGCGCCTGGGTGGCTCAGTCGGTTAGGCCTCCGATTCCGGCTCAGGTCAGATCTCACGTTTGTGGGTTCGAGCCCCGCGTCAGGCTCTGTGCTGACAGCTAGCTCAGGGCCTGGAGCCTGCTTCCAGTTCTGTGTCTCTTTCTCTCTCTGCCCCTCACCCTCTCATGCTCTGTCTCTCTCTGTATCAAAAATAAATAAAACATTAAAAAAATTAAAAAAAAAAGTATCTGCTTCTATTTGTTCCCAGAACCCATAGTGCTTAATTCCCCGCATGTGCTGGGCATCCTGTCTGCATGGGATAGATCGTTCGACAACAACAATGGCAGCCGGCAGATGTGCCCTGGGTTGGCAGCTGCCAGGGAACAGAGCCGTGAGGAGAGACCAGTTGCTGGCAAGAGCTGCTCTTCCATTCAGATAACCAAGGAGGGCCTCAGGGAGGCAGTCAGGCTTTAGCACAGAGCTACGTGGGGAGGGACGCACACCAGCTGCAAAGAAGAGCAGGTGCAAGAGCCCTGAGACAGGGAACCTGGCTGCCAGAGGCCAAGGACCCCTCAACCTGAAGGAACAGGATCACTTTCTAAATGGGGACCTTCTTGGCCAACCTAAGACACTGGTTTTCCCCCAAATGAGGTCAAGAACATTGGCAGGGGATCTCCGAGAGTGATGGAATCTGACCCCATTTTGGGCGGACAGCTCTGACTGTGTTTAGGGCCTGGAGTTATGCAGGGGCAGAGGTGAAAAAGCAGGGAGAGCCACGTGAGCCTTCCACTAGGGGATGACAGAGACGCAGACAGAGGCGACCAGACGTGACGACCAGCCCCGATCTAGATGCGCTTTAAACACACACATGCTCTTCCTGCTCATGGCCTCAGTAGGAGGGGGAGGGAAAGAGAGGAGATGGCCCAGGACTTGTGGCCCCAGGAGCTGGCAGCGCAGTCTCTGTTGACAGAGATGCATGGGCGTGAGGAGCAGGCCGTGAAGGGGAGGGTGGCCAGTGCTTTTACAGATGATGCTGCCGTTAGCTCTTTGTTACTGAAAAGAACTTCAGCATTAACAGAAAAGCGTATGTGAAAAAAAGGAAAAAGAGAAAGGGGTTGTCTTGTTCTTTTTATAATCCCCAGTCCGCCATCTTGTGATTTTGTGGTGGAGAAGTTCTGGAAAGGGACACCTTGTCCTGAGGTTCTTAAGCCGTCTGTGAGTGTCCCCACCCCGTAGCTGGCAACACACACTGTCCCTTGGTGCAGTTAGTAGTCAAGGCGTCCAAGGAAGACCACTGCATAGAGGTTACGGTAGGTTCCAGAACACCTCCTGTCACACTCATGGCTGGAACAGGTCAGGTCTCCCCCTTTCATGGAGTGAATAAATATCCATACTCAAAGTGGTCTTTCAAATGTATTTTTTTAAATGCCCTAAATCCGCCTCAGAGCCTACTTTCTTGAGTCTTGACTAAAAACATCTCTTTATAAATATTAATATTCGTTTGGATTTCGCCAGCCTTGCAAATGGCCGGAAGTGAAGCATCCATGCCTGAGGGAGCTGAACCAGATGCTTCTGCATTTTTTTTTTCCAGAAGCCCCGGGGCCACTGTCTGGGCATGGGGCGCCTCCCTCGCCTCGCTGAAGGCCGTGGGGCCAGGTCTTCCGTTACCCAGAATTGGTCATTTTCCAGGTTAATACCACACGTAAGAAAAAAATGTTTTTACCATCTGCCCTTTCAGCCAAATCTTTGACAATTATTTTGCGATTTCTCTCTTCCTGTGAAAAAATATTCTTAACTTGATTTCTCTTTGTAGAAATCATGTCCTACCCCCATCCACCCCCAAACTGTGACAATGTGCTCTATTGTTTTTTTTTTTTTAAATCTGTGTCTTAACCGGGCTGTAAATTATGGCATGTTTCTGGGGACCAATGTCATCAATGGCAGCAGAGGTGAGGACAAGGGACAGAATTACGGAAGTTTGTTTCTTGTCACGTAAGAGATCCGAGCCAGCCGAATGCTGGAACGGTTTCCAGGGTGAACCTAAGCTATCGATTCAAAGCTGCCACCTGCTACTTAGCCACGTCGAGAGGCAGGAGCTTAATATATCAGATGTCATTTGCTGTTTAGTCTCAGGTGGTAGCCCAGAATCAATATCCTTAAATCAAGAATCTCTATATTAAGCGAGAGCAGGGACAGTTATTATAATTCTCGTCCCTTCCTGTTGCTAGCATCCAGAGCCAGCACACTGGTCTGGCTTTCCGTGCTGTGGGGCCTTCAATATTCCCTCTGTGTTATTCTCCATAATTATACTCTCTGTACCAGTGTGTCTGGAACAGGCTCACAATAAGGTGTATTGTCCAATATACCGGGACTGCTTGAAAGGATTAAATATTTAAAAAATGATCTAATGGCGCTCGCTTTGAGAATTAGGTAAGAGTTAATCAATCAATATAAAATGAGGGGAGTGCACATCCAACCATGTTAGAAATAACACCAAAGTCGAGAAATAACTAAGTACAGAGGAAATTGGAAACGTTGAGCTGCAGTGAACAGAACAGAAGATGTATCTCCGGCTCTCCAGAGTCTGCACCAACTAGTTTTAGGAATTAGACCAGTATATCTACACATTTTAAAAAATTCATTTAATGTTTTATTTATTTTTGAGAGAGAGAGAGAGACAGAGACAGCATGAGCAGGAGAGGATCAGAGAGAGAGGGAGACACAGAATCCAAAGACAGGCTCCAGGCTCTAAGCTAGCTGTCAGTACAGAGCCTGATGTGGGGTTGGAACCCACAAACCATGAGATCATGACCTGAGCCAAAGCCGGACGCTCAACCGACTGAGCCACCCGGGCGTCCCCCATTTTAAATAGTTTCTTGATCTCACCCTCCGAGAGAAATTCACCAGGGGGTACTCGGTAGAGTCCTCAACAGTGCAAAGGACCTCAGAGTTAACAGTTGGATATAGAATTCAAGGGTTACCCTCGTAGGGTTCCTTACTGTACAGCCCTTTGGTGAAAGTCAAGTTTAAGCTGCTGGGGCTTCGATTAAGTCAGCTGTACTGGGAAATAGACCGGGGGTATGTAGCCTTGGGGATCTTCAATTTTACTTGAAATTTTGTGGAAAACTTTAAGTTCTAAATTAAATATTGGAGGATGCTATTTTAGACTCAACTTGACCAAATGCAATATGAGCTAGAACATGAGATTTACTTCAGCCGGGTGACGAGGGACCCCAGCGACATCACTACCCTGCGGACACCACCACCACATTGGCTTGCAAGTGGCCAACGCAGGGCATCCCACTCCAACCCAGTCTTACCCTTTTAAACTGGGAGTTTGGGGGCACCTGGGTGGCTCAGTGGTTAAGCATCTGACTTCAGCTCAAGTCATGATCTCATAGTTCATGAGTTCGAGCCCTGCATCAGGCTCTGTGCTGACAGCTCAGAGCCTGGAGCCTGATTCAGATTCTACGTCTCCTTCTCTCTCTGTCTCTTCACTGTTCATGCTCTGTCTCTCTCTGTCTCTCAAAACTGAATAAACGTTAAATTTTTTTAAATTTTAAAAATAAATAAAATGGGAATTTGACCAGTCATAAGGTTCCTTCTGTTTTTTTTTCCAAATACTTCACTAGCATTTTTATAAAGATTTACAGGGTATTTGAAAACCCGTGGATCTGGATCAGCATCACCCCACCAGGTTCACATACACGAAAAGAATCTGAGTCTATAAAAATCACAAAAGTTAATATTTTTGTGCACACGCTGTGCACCAGGGTCAGTTGTGGTTGCTCTACTTTACCTGTCCTCAGGTGTCTCATAAGCCAGAGACTAACACTGCTTCCACTGTTTACAGGGAGGATGTGGAGAAACCTGGAACCCTCCAGGTCTCCCTGCTGGTGAGTGGTGGCTTTGGGTTCAGACCAGGGTCCGCCTCCCAACTGCTGGGCTACCCTGTCTGCCTAACCATGGATATTTTAAAACTTGATTTGTACTCAACTTTTTTTTCCCATGAAACAATGATAAATGCTATGAAGTGCAGGGTTGTTTTCTTGTGTGTGTCTTTTTTCTCATGGAAGACAGAAACATCGTTCATCATTGAGAAACCACAAGGACATTGGCATGGAAATTCCCGAGCTGGCTGGGGCATGTTGGGATGGCAACTGGAGGGATTCACTTGGGCTTTTGTTCTGTTCTACATCCATGGTCAGTTAGGCTTGAACTGGAAGCCAGTGTTGTGTGGGGAAGCCATAGTCTGGTGAGGAACTCAGCACAACTGAAGTCTCCAGAATGACCAAGATGTAAGGGGCTCAGTGGACATCTATTATTCCTGTGATCACCATACACGTACTTTCAGAGGGGTGATAATAACAATGCCTGAAGAGCAATCACTACAGCTTCCCAAGTACCTCCTGGGGCCCAAGCACTGTGCTGTGTTTCTCTCTTATTAGTGCATTTAAAGCTCACAGTGGCCCCTTGAGGACAGCCCGGAGCCACCCACATCTATTTTGGCTTTGACGCCAGATATGTTGCTGCCTAGAAAGAAGGACAAAAGCTCATCACAGATCGAATGCAGGCACCTGCACACTAAGGTGTGGACCGTGTTCCTTCATTCACCTGAGCCCTTCTGCTACCGGGCACGTGGAGACCAAGTACATGTAGGCCTCACAGAGTCAGCGGTCCATCAGGGAGCAGGAAAAAGAATAATCGGAAGGAGCTGCCAATTCCCCTGAGAAGCACAGAGAAGTATTCACCGAGGAAGGAGCTGAGGAGCTGAAAGTTAGAGACACTGATGGATTGGAGGGTGGAGAGACAAGGGGCGGAGGGAGTCCTGTCTGAGGAAAAGAAACAGCAAAGGGACAGACAGAGAAAAAGACATTTTTCACTTCAACAGGGAAAAAGTTGGGCAGAATAGAAGCACCTCTTTAAGTCAACTAAAACACAGTTCTTTTAATCCAAGGTAAAGTTCTTATTCCAGACAAAAATGAAAAGAAATTGCACAGATGATCCAAGATCAAAAGAACCAGATATATATTTGGTTCCTGCAAAGGTTCGGAGCATTGGCCGTGGCACTGAAGACTCCAGGATAAGGGCAGAAGGAAACGGCCTTTGGAATCATGCACTTAACCCCGTTGTGCGGAGTTTTGAATAAATGTTGTTATGTGACCATCACCCTTTGCTTTAAAAATTGGTGTTTATCCACTCTGCTGCAAAAATGCTTTCACAGAATGTGTTTCTCACCAGGGCTTTTAAATATTTACATCTGCTGATTAATAATTTATACTTGGCATTCAGGACCTTCCACTCATGAATAATTGACATGTTCATTTAAGATTTGCAACTGTTCCGGATAATGATGAAGTGCACGGGCTTGGTTCCCCAGCACGCCGATGGTAAACGTTGACAGGGAAATCAGGCCTCCTTTTGGTTTTACAGAGGTTGGAAATAAAGACTCTAAGCAAATAAGGCAGGAGAATAATTGTGTGCGCCAGATGCTCTCTCTATTAAGAGAAGGAAGAGTAAGTGTCACCGAGGGAGAAACTCAATGCTCATGGCGACACTAACAAGTGGATGTGATTGGCTGGATCTTCAGTTGGAGGAAGGGGCTCAGGAAGTCTGATTAAACTCCACATGGCCTCTCTGTCCTATTTAGGTCACTTGAGACTAGTCTGAAATAGTAAAAATATAATATATGTGTATAATATAACACAAAATACAGTGTGTGTATGTGTGTATACAAATGTACATATGTACACATAATAGGCATATACACCCCTAAATTCTTAATCACTATCAGTTTAAGTATTATGATAGTGTTTTCAGGAAAAAGAAAATGGATACAGAGAAACTCCCCCAAGGGTTTATGTGGCCTCCCAGCTTAACTGTCAAATTGGTCACACCAACATTTCCATTTTTTAAAAGATATAATTTATTGTCAAGTTAGCTAGCATACAGTGTATAGAGTCTGCTCTTGGTTTGGGGGATAGATTCCCGTGATTCATCGCTTACATACAACACCCAGGGCTCATCCCAACAAGTGCCCTCCTCACTGCCCATCACCCATCTCCCCTCTCCCCCCATCCTCCCACCAATCCTCAGTTTCTAACTCTTCCAGAGAACTGAATATGAGTTATTGACATTTTGACAATAATTTTTCTATTTGAAAAGAGAAATGTCAAACCTAGCATTTATAGAAGATCTGCACAAAAAAAAGAAAACAAAAAAATTGTTCCAATTTTAGTGCATCTGTTACTGAAGCAAGCACAAGACAAACTTTCCATTAAGCTGTTTTCCTATCCCCTGCAGATTCAGCATGGGGTTCATATAGCAGTCTCCGGCATGGGTCACTGGCCATGGACATCATCACGAAGAGGGCGTGCTTATGACTATTTTTCTAAGTTCACTCGGAATCCTCCTCCTGAGACCACTGGTTACATAACGTTCCATATGATTCCTCGCCTCTTGTCTAAAATAACTCATTCTTAGTTTATTCTTTTATTTTACAAAGTGGCTTCCTAACTGTCGAGGTCATAACAGAGGTGGCTTTGTGGCACTGTGACTCCTGGGGGTTCACTCGGAGGTCTTGCGGTCACCCCAAGGGTGATATTTCATGTATCTTGAAAGACAGGGGGCCAAGTTGTTTTCTGAGGATGATAATGTGATACCATCCCACCCAGCGTCCACTTTTCTCACTTAGAAGACATTGAAGATGCAGGAAGCCAGTTTTTCTGAACTCATAAATCGAGCAAAACTCTCCTCGTGAGGTTAAGACGGGTTTGCAAGGCCTCCCACCATCAGATGGCGACCGGCATCTGCACCCACTCACCTCCACTCAGCTTCTGCTTGAGCATCGACCCCCAAGGCACCTGACTGACTGATATCAGGAGTGACTTGCCTTCTTATGCTAAAAATATGTGAATTGTACCTTGTGAAAAAACTTGTTATAGGAGTTTCTTCTTTTGTGATTATAGGAGCAAATGTTACATTTCCTGAGAAAGCCTGTTTTTCCTCGCCTTGGGAAAACAGGCTACTGACCCCTGCTCAGATGGACTCTTGCCTTTGCTATGCAAAAAAAAAAGCCTTGTATTTGAGTGCTAAAGATACCTTCCCCATGTGATAAGCATCTAGTCACCTACCTCAATCACCATTGGTAAAGATTATGCAGGAGTCTTTTACCAATCTATGTTCTGGGAAACTTAAACATGCCAAAAATTTGTCATCAGAAATCCTGGTCTAAGGCAATTGCCACTTCTGTTTTGTACCCCCTACATTTTTTCCATAAATAAAGCTGACTTCTCGTGTCAGGGCAGAGATGTCTGCTTGGTGAGCAGAAAGAAGGCGAGGCTCTCTCGCTCCCTCCCCCTTTCGCCGACACCATCCATGCTTCAGGGAGCCCTGGACCTGCTGGAGCTGGACTCGGCATGAAGATTCTGCCCACTGTCAAGTCCTGAGCACTTTCAGTCCTGTCTGTCTGTGTCTGGGGATACGAGATGGAGTCACTCGAAGCCTGGCCACAGAGAGAGAAATCACTCTACAATTGGAAACCCGGGGAAGCTAATCTAAAGAATTGTTTACACAGCAATGCAACAGCGCAGAAGCTAAACAGGAGCCTGATGTCAGGAGGATGAATCAATATGCAATTTCACAGGGCTGAGTGCTAGGAGTCGGTAGGTAGTGCTACCAGGGTCAGGGGCTGAGGTCATGAGGCGGAAAAGAATACCCTGGGGGAATTTTCCGGCAAGAGCCTGAGCTACAGAGAACAATCTGAGACCACGGAGATGGCACCCCCAGTGGACCGAGAGGAGGCGGAAGTAGCTTGCCTTCTGCCTTCCTCCATCTTCAGTCTCCCTCCAGGGCCAGCCCTTGCCCAAGCCTGCAGGAATCAGCTGACACGGGGTAGGGGACGGGCAGCCCAGGGAGCAAATGTACCTGCACCACAGGCAGGGCAGGGAAGGTGACCCATGCTGGCAAACAGATCCAAGCCCAGCCATGGGGTCCTGGCGACATCATCCTCCAAGAAAGGGGACTGAGATTCTCAGTGCACTTCTCCGAGGTCAAATCTGGAATGAGACTAGACTCCACTGTCTTGCCAAGTAAATAAAGATAACAAGTAGAATTAATTTATCATCTTCCCATCAGACAGAACACAATATTTGAAAGGCATTTAAATGCATTCTTCATGGTCCCCTGCCAGGTCTGTCCTGTTAGACCTATGAATGCAGACATATGGTATCTATCCTTCTCTGCCTGACTTATTTCGCTTAGCATGACACCCTCAAGGTCCATCCACTTTCCTACAAATGGCCATATATCATTCTTTCTCATTGCCATGTAGTACTCCATTGTATATATATACCACATCTTCTTGATCCATTCA
>PJEM01005708.1:76841-90884 GCA_004023845.1 Helogale parvula | reverse complement strand
GAGAGAGGAAGGGGGAAAGTAAGTGGGGATGAGTGAGGGACACAGATCAAGGGAGACTACTGAATACTGGAGACGAACTATAGACTGAAGGGGGGGGGGGGGAAGGGGGTGATGGTCATGGTGGGGGGCACTTGAGGGGAGAAGCACTGGGTGTTATATGGAAACTAATTTGACAATAAACTATTAAAAAAAAATAAATGCATTCTTCAAAAAATGTTTATTTTTGAGACAGAGAAAGAGAGAGAAAGAGAGAGGGAGTGAGCGCAAGTGGGGGAGGGGAAGAGAGAGGGGCAGAGGATCCGAAGCAGGCTTCACACTGATGGCAGAGAGCCCGACGTGGGGCTCGAACTCACGAACCATGAAATCATGACCTGAGCCAAACTCAGACGCTCACCCGAGACACCCAAGCACCCCTGAATGCATCCTTAACACCCACAGAAATATGTTTTATATGAGGAAATGACTAATTGTCCACTGAATCTTAATTTTATAAAATGAAAACTTTTCAGAGTAGGTTTTTAAAAGATTACTTTTTTGGAGGCGCCTGGGTGGCTCAGTCGATTAAGCATCCAGCTTCGGCTCAGGTCATGATCCTGTGATTCATGGGTTCGAGTCCCATGTCAGGCTCTGTGCTGACAGCTCAGAGCCTGGAGCCTGCTTCGAATTCTGTGTCTCCCTATCTCCGCCCCTCCCCTGCTTGCACTCCAAGTAAAAGTGTGTGTAGAGTAGACCCAGTCGTGTGAGGCATGGCAAGCTGAGTGTCACCGGAGCTAGCTGTTCTGGTATCACTAGAAGAGCCGGGGGAATGGAAGGTGGAAGCGACCACGGGACAGTTTCTACCGCACAGGGATGAGCCAGGAGGGGGGCAGGGGCTGCCGCTGCTTCTGCGGTTTCTCACGTTGCTGCCGTCTAGACCCTGGAATGTGATTCCAGCTACTGCATCCACTCCTGCTGGTCCTCTGGCAGCCACGACAGCAGGCAGGTGGCTCCTATCTCAGTTCCAACCTGGACATTTCCTGCAGGAGGACCTCACCGACAGCTCGCCATCCAGGACGCAGGTGGAAGGCAGTCTCGGAAATGCAGCTTTTAGATGCCCCATCCCGTCAGTACATGAAGGGGTCCGGGGCGTGTACATGGCAGGAATGTTGGCTGATTATTAATGAACAATTAAATGAACAATTAGCACAACATTTGACTTTCCTTTTACTTTGAACTTTAGAGCTAAAACCACTGTCAGCTTTCTGGAAAACTCTAATCTCCTGATAAAAAGTATTCTTGAGAAGAAATTCTCTGTCCCCCTTGGAGGAGGACAAAGTGTCTGGAGATATGATTTCCTTCCACAGCCCTCAAGTGTCAGTAGCTGAGGGGCGCCTGGGTGGCTCAGTCAGTTAAGGATCCAACTCTTTTTTTTTCTTTAACGTTTATTTAATTTTGAGAGCGAGAGAGACAGAGTGCAAGCATGAGTGGGGGAGGGGCAGACAGAGGGAGACACAGAATCCGAAGCAGGCTCCAGGCTCTGAGTTGTCAGCACAGAGCCTGACATGGGGCTCGAACCCACAAACCATGAGATCATGACCTGAGCTGAAGTCAGATGCCTAACTGACTGAGCCACCAAGGTGCCCCTCAGCCACCCACTCTTGATTTAGGCTCAGGTTATGGTCTCAGGGTTCAGGAGTTCAAGCCTCGTGTGGAGCTCTGTGCTGGCAGTGCAGAGCCTGCTTGTGATTCTGTATCCCACTCTCCCTGCCCCTCCCCTGCTTGCTCTCTATCTCTCTCAAAATAAATAAAAATAAAATTGAGGGAAAGAAGTCAATCCACGGAGGCTAACAGGGATGGAACGTAACGTGCTCCCTGATGACACAGGCATGTCCAAACTACAGACCTTGCAACAGCTTACCTCCAGCTCCCAGGTGGATGAGAAGCTAAATTACTCAAATTGTTGGTGGATGAGAAGCTAAATTACCCAAATTGTTGGTTGGATGCTCCTTAATATGGAACCAAAAGAGCTCTCCTCCCACAAGGTGTAAATTCTGCTGTCACAGCTGGGAGAAACAACACAATGGAATGCGTAACAAATAGGCAATGATACATGTTGCAACCACAGCTGATGCGGAGAAGAAATAAATGGTGGAAGCTTCTCTCTTGAAATTATTCTATACACCCGTTATTCAAAATATGCAAGACATTCCTTGTACACAGCACTGGGCTTCTACTTTCTTGACTTTTTAATTTTTGACTTCAGAAACTAAAATGCATATAGGGTCCTGTTCTACTTCAAACAGTTAATGCCAGGGAGTTTGTATTGTTCTTCCTGATTAAAAACACATGTATGCCCTATGTGAATATAATTTGCATGCGAATTTTTTTAACAGAAAACTTTAAACTGTCTCCTTCGCTAGCGGCCATAATGGTCATTGGGAAAATGGAGCATCCAACATAGTTTTACACCATTTCTTTTGAGAAGAGGTACCTTTACTTTATTTTATTTTTCCAAATGTTTATTCATTTATTTTGAGAGAGAGAGAGAGAGAGAGCAAGCCAGCAGAAGAGGGGCAGAGAGAGGGGTAGACAGAGAGAATCCCAAGCCCATGCGGTCAGTGCAGAACCCAACACGGGGCTCGATCTCATGAACTACAAGATTATGACCTGAGCTGAAACCAGGAGTTGGATGCTTAACTGACTGAGCCCCTCGGGGGAACTGAGGAAATGTATATTTAGACTGAAAGATCTGGCTTCCTATCTATCTTGATCTGTCTGCTCTTTTAAATGATATTGATACAGATTTATCTATTTAGGTGCTTAACCCATGCTGTTGTGTATTTTAAAATAAGTAGGACAATAATATATATTTGGAAACACTGATTATTCAAGAATTTTGCCCCTGCTCTGTTATTTGCTGTGCTATCTGTTGGGACAGCAGGGTAGACAGGACCTTGTCTTTGGAAAACGTGTTCTAGCAGGAGAGGCCTCACGTGGAATAACCAGATTCTTCCTAACACGAAGCTACGTGGTCCCGTTTCCCCTGATGGAACACGGATGCCTCGGTTACTTAGCTCTCATTCTACAAAAACAACAACAATCACATTCCTCACTTTCTACGCATGGAATATCCTCCTGTTGCCCATTTTAAATGAATTATAATTTTTCAAGTTTTGGAAGAGCTCAGTACTCTGCAAAGTATAAAACTAAAGCCCAGAGGATCGACAGCCCATTGACTCAGCTAATGAATAATCTGCACATGATTTTACTAAAACAGTAGCTCAGCCTCGTCCTTCCCTTGTGGAGAGGCGGGGGAACCCCACAGCATATGAAAGATTCACATGGGGGCCGTTAACCCATCTAAAAGGAACTAAAATCAAAGTCAGCAACTGTGCCGGTTCGTAGAGTTACATTACTTCATAGAAACACCCCCAAGCCACAGGGCCTTGTTGACTACAAAGCTTGCTGTTTTGCTCGGACCTCATGCCCAGAGGGTTCTGCCCATTGTGGTCCCTCAGGCACCTGGGTGGACACAGCCTCCCCCTCCAGCAGGCAGGAGAGGTTAGGGTCAATGACATCGTCTACAAGTGCCACATGTGACTTCTTGCCTTCCCTGTGCCCCTGCCTGTGGCCGTCTGTGCTCAGGGGAGCATGAACTTGGATTCCTGTCTTGTGTCCAGAAGCAAGGAGCTAGAAATGCGGACACTGCCGAGAGACACCAGGCAAGAACAGCCCTGCAGGGTCCTTCGTCTGCAGGTAGTTTGGGTTGCCAGGCTCTTGGAGGGCCGGTAAGTTTGCCTCTGAGCTTGCCCTGCTGCCAGACATCAAGTCCCCTGTCTGCCGCTGTCCCTTGGTGCCAGCGCCTCTTCCAGTCCTTAGCGGGCACAGTGCTGGAGACCTGCGTGTCCCTCACCTCATCCTCAGCTGGGTCCTGATGCCTTAAGGAAGCTAAGTAATTTCACACACTCTATGATTTATCAACACCTTCAACTATTTTAGAAATGACCAGAAGCCCTAGTTCAGCCCTCAAGGATATTAAGACCTAGTGGGGATGTGTCACCTGGCCATATCAGAAACTCACTAACCACATCAGTGGTGTAAATATCACAACCGACTCGTAGGGGAGATCTGGCCGCGTTCACGTTGCAGAGATGTGCAGAGACTGAGAGAGGGAAAGGCTGTAAGCAGGAGCCCAGTCTGGTGGTCCCTCAAGTAATCCGTGTGTAAAGCCAGAGGGTCCCACATTAGGGCAGTGGCTGTGAACATGGAGGAAAAAGACTAATTTGAGAAACAGTGTAAAGGCACTGGAGCCTGGTACCAAGGGTTCAAGATGGCGGCTGAGAGTGGCACGTCCGTCAGATAGAAGGTTCAGGTAGAAGGTGCAAGCTTCAGTCGGGCCATGGGGCAGGAAGGGTAGCTGCCCCCGCTGTTGAAGCTTGGCCAAGGTACCTCTTTCTGCTTCTCCATGCCCCCTGTTGCTGCGCCTCCTTCGAGATATGTGCCTCTCCTTGGGCTCATGGCTGAGCTGGGTAGTTAAATGTGGGGGACTGTGAGGAGGGACAGAGACCGGATGGACCAAGCCGGTTTGGTGCAGACCCTTCCTCCGATGCTTTAGGGCACAGCAGAAATACAACCAGAGCCTGTAAAAATAATGTTTTATGAAATTTAATCTTTGCTGACCTTTCATCACATCTGCTACGTGCTGTAAGTTTACTTGTCAATCCAGGCACATATTTCAAGTTATTACGAGGTATCTGTTTTTAAAAATAGCAAATGTACTCTGTGAGAGAGTCATAGGGAGTGAAGGTCCAGTTTTGCTCCTGTGACCGTCGTGCCCATCCTTCCTGCTTGGGTGACCCAGGCGTCCATGACCCACCCATTCCTCTAAGACTTTCTCCATCAATCAGCCCCCTGCTTAAGCGGTCAGTGCTTCCCTTGCTCCTGGAACCTTCCCTCTGCACTTCTTGGTGCCGGGGTCTTCCCCAGCCTGGGGAGCTGTGCCCCCCACAGCCGTCATCCCTGACCGTCGGGCTCCCTCCTCTCCAGGAATCTGCTCTGTGGGCCACACCATGGCACCTTCCACACCAAGTCTAGTCTGGGATCCCTTCTTTCCTGGGTCGTCAATGGCTTCTTTACGGCTGGATCTCCTCAACATTCTCTAGCCACGTTTCAGGAATTTGCTTGGGGAACTGCTCTCTGGACCCCCACCCTGCCCTGCCCCGTCCTATGAGTCCTCTTTGCTGAATTGTGCCCGCTTCTCAATGCAGTCCCCCTCAGGGGCACCCCTGGTCACGGTCCCTGAACCCCAGGGCTCTGTATCACCCTTTCCACCCCACCTGTCTGTGGCCGGATGGGTCCCTCCACTTCTGTGACTGTGGCTTAGCTCCATGCTCATGAGCCCCAGAGCGCCCAGTGCACCTGCCCTGCTGCCTTCCCGACGGCACCGCAAGCTCAGTGAGGCACACGCCCCCTCCGTCTCCCTGAGCTCTGTGAGGAGTGTCACCTCCCTTCAGGCTCTTACCCCAGGAACCCACACCCAGCAGCTGTCCCCCCTCGCCCCTAATATTTCTGCCAACGCTCTTTTCTCCATCCTCACCGCCGTGGACCGGCCACTTTGGCTCTCATCTGTCCCCAAATTTCCCTCCTCTAGACCTACAGAGATCTTTCCAAATTACACATGGCATCTTTCACTGCCTCTTAGGAAAACAAAAACAGCACTCTCAGTGTTTCTCCATAGTTTGAAGGATAGAGGCTAAAGAGCTTTCATGGTCTGGAATCCGCCGAAAGCCAGCTTCATCTCTTCTCCCTCCCCCTCCCCCCCCCACCTCCCCTCTCACGCCATCTAGGTCCTGGTCCCCCGGACCCCCTTGCACCATCTTAAGAAATGATCAGTCCACTCTGAGAGCCTCGCGAGTCCTGAGCCACAGCCCGAAGCGTCTTCCAGAACAGCTGTGGCGCAGAGCTGTTTTGCGAGGTTTTATTTTCTGTCACTTTAAAAAGGTCAGAGCTAAACACCAGCTCAGCCCATTGTCCTGTTCTTTCCAAAGACAACTGGGACTTTTGTGCTTTTCTCCCCTCTCCGAGGACAGGACTATTAAGCCTCTAGCAACTGCCATGTTGAGCTGATAAAATCAGAGAGACATTATTTAGTTGGGATAAAAGAAAGGTCAATGTTTCCCAGATGTTTTCAGTGTGTTACCATTTAACATTGTTGATTACCGTGCATTGTGTGGACTGGATTACCTTGGAGGGTGTCCTCTGATTTCCACGAAGTAACCATTACATTTGGTCAGGAATCCAATGGGTCTTCAATATAATTTCTCTGCCAAGCTTGGCTGAAAGGCTCAAAATCCCTGGTAAGAAAATTCACAACCAAAGGGTTCATGACCTTGTAGGAAAATTCAGGAGGGTGGTGGGGTCCTTAGTGAACTTCAAGAGATTTCTTAAATATATTTCTTTCACTGAAATAAAACAGCATGTAAGAGACACAGTAAAGATCATATTCACTCTCCAGTATATAGCCTAATTAATAATTACGATGGCTATGTATTTATTATCTCTTGCTTCATTGAGAATTTCCAGAATTCTTTTTTCTCCTGCTATAAAGACATCCTGATGGCTTGGATTTTGTATTATCAGTAATATGCCCGGCACCAACCATGGTCTGTGCTGTCCTTCATCCCACCATTGAGTTCTCCCGGGAGTGTCTCCCACCATGGGTGCCGCTCACTCTTACTCCCAGCATGCCACGGGAGGTGTTTCAAATCGGAGAAGCCAGGACATGGCCAAAGGCAGAGAGATGGTGCAGTCGTGTCCCACACCCCCGCGTGGCCGACTCCATGAGGTGAAGGTGTGTGTGGTCAGGGTCTGACCTTGGCACACCAGCCCCGGGAACGTGACCCTGCTGTCACCAGGAAGGTCCATCGCATCAGGATCACGCTCCTATAAAGCAAGCCCTTGAGACCGACATCGAAAATGAGAGACCAGATGGCTAATTCTACCATATGAACAATCTCATTGTTATTCCAAATGAAATATTCCCGTTGGCACAGCCGGCACATTTTCTCCTTGTGAGTAGACCCACGTAGAAAGCGAATCAGAAGCCTCATTAGAGAGCAGGCTCACAGCACCTGCAAGCAGAACAGAGGAAGTGCCACCACTTAACGGCAGCAGGCTGGGAGAGCCACGAAGGGACAGCCCCTCTGACGGGAACGTGCTGTTCCGGGTCCGCGGCCAGAGGCTCCCGCTCCCCCTCAGAGGGTGGCATGCCAGCCAAGGTGGCCTCAGTGCCCCCTCCACATTGGCACTTCCGTGGGCTGTCCCAGCACCCGGAAAACATCTGGCAGGGGGGTCACTGCCATGCGTCGCCCTGCGCAGAGTTTCTGTTCCTGCATCGCTGACTTGCACCCGTCACTGACTGCTCCACCTGGGAAGGTGTCACATCTGCCCCTCTGCCCATCACGTCGTCTGAGCTCCATCTGTGCGACCCTGTGTGCGGGAGCATGAATGTCATAGCCTGTTAGCGGCTCTTACAGCGACTGTCCCTACTCTTTAGACAAGTAAACACATTAAAGCAAACCTCACCCGATTATTAAGTCCATTATGGACTGAATGGGGCACATGGCCTGGTGTCCAGGGAACTTGTTCTCCTTACATGAGGCTGAATTCAAGCACCCAGTACTCACTCTTACAATATTGACCTTGAACAATAAGGAATGCCTGTGACAGATTTCAGCCAGGTATTGACTGAAATATCTTTGGGGAAGTGCACTCAAAGTGGGTGGAGGAAAACAGTCTAGTCTTCAAGGACATCCGTGGGCCAGGACCATGGGCATAGCAAAAGCATCAAGTTCTGTGGGTGTACCTGCAGTTTCTCCCCCCGTGGAGTCAGCAAGTTCTTTACTGATGTGGATTTCACCTCCGGCACCCAACAGGGCACCCACAAACCTCTAAAGCACATGGAGACATCGCCAACCTTTTTTGTTCAGCCTCTGCTGGACCCCATCGCCTGTAAAATGCCCCTTGAGCCCAGAGGGGCGGGGCTAGTTTATCTCGCTCTCGAAACTGATTTGGAAGTGTTTAGATCAAATAGATTCTGTTATTTCCATCATCTTTCAAGGTTTGATGGCATCTCAGGTAAAACATTAGAGACTGTACTGTTTTCAAATGAAGATTTTAAATTTGATCTTTTTTATATTATGGAGATATTAAGATTTAACATTTCTTATTTTATGGTTCGGTAAGTTGTATGTTTCTGGAAAAGTGTCCATGTCACTTAAATTTTACATACGTTGGTTTCATATTTCATTCATTTCTTCCCTTAGTTATTTTTTTCTTCAGTTTACTTGGATTGAACATGCATCGCTTTTCCAGCTACTCGAGGTGAATGCTCTGCAGGAAAGCACTGCTCCCGGCAAGCGGAGTGCACCCAAGGTGATTTTTATCCTGGTACCCTTCCTCAAGGCAGAGAGAAGTCTGGAGGCTCATCTCCATGGAGACGCGATGGGGGAATCCATGCAGTCTGTCTGGGCGGGATCCACCCTTCTGACTCAGTATGCCGAGGATGCCTCCGTGTCCCTCCCCCTGCCCCACAGCAGACCCCAGTTCCCACCTTCGTCACCCTAGCCCCACAAGGACAGTGCCAAAGCTCTGTTCAGTCTCCACGCCGTCCAGAGCCAGCACCTGCTTCTCGAGCGGGAAAAGCGCCAGGTGCTGGGCTCACCTGTCCGCTCTCCTTCCTCTCTCTTGTCTGTCCCATACCACCATGTTGGTACTCCAGGGTCCGCCAGCAAAATGCATTTTCTACTTTTTCTATCTGTTCTCCATGAAAACCACTCCAGATCATGTAGTCTGTTATTATAAAAAGGTTTTTATTGCAGTTGACGTATTTAATCAATAATTGATCTCAACGATTTGCCAAATAATAGATGCAATTGAAAATACCTGAGTGAAAGGGCACCTGGGTGGCTCTGTTGGTTAAGGTCTGACTCTTAATCTCGGCTCAGGTCATGATCTTGCAGTTCATGAGTTCGAGCCCTGCATCAGGCTCTGTGCTGAAAGCGCAAAGCCTGCTTGGGATTCTCTCTCTCTCTCTCTCTCTCTCTCTCTCTCTGTCTCTCTCTCTCTCATTGTCTCTCTGCCCCTCCGCTGCTTGTGTGCTCTCTCTCAAAGCAAATACATAAACTTAAGAAAAAAAGAAAACACCCCAGTGAAAATATTGCTTTCACGGATCAGAACACCATCATCATGTTTGCAATGTGTTCTCTCTACATCTCCTTTCACAACACAACTTTGGCATCTAAATCGAGTTTATTTTGTTGGGTTCCTAGCTTGTGCATGTATTGTGCTCCTGTTGTTTATAGGCCGTGCTGTATTTTACTCTGACTTTAATGTGCACATGCACACTGATGTGCACATTCAGGAGAGGAGTGTTGCAAACCTGAACCACTGCTCCTGCTGTCCGGGCTTTGAAAGCTGCAACCTTAAACTAATTATGCCCCCCTGCATAAGGCATATTTCCATTTATTTTACCACCGGATTTTCATTATGTCTCTGCCACAAATATATCAATGACAAAGGAAGCTGGATTGGGGGTGGGGGCTCTAACTTAGTTGCCAAAAGATGTTTCATTCAGTGTGGCTCTACACGGGTTCATAACGAGTAGTGCAGACGCGTCCCCAAGCGCTTCTTCGCCAGTCATCTGTACAACTGGAAGGTGGAAGGCAGCCCGCTGAGGCAAGCGGCTCGCTGCTGGCTTCAGAGTGAGGTAGCTGGTGTGCTGTGGCTCGTGGTTCCCGGAGCTCCCTCACTTCCCAGCCGTGACCCTTAGTCATACGGACTCAGGACTGTGTGGCCACTCTGCAGCCAGGGAACCTGCCCCGCGGGAACGGGCTGGCCTTGGGGTGTCTATCTCCTTGACATGTTGGAAAGTATCAGGATTTCACCAGAATCCGGGGCTACGGTAGATGTATGAAGCTTCTGTTATTTTCTCCCTCTCTTCCTCCTTTGCTCCCTTCCTTCCTCACCCCTCCCGTTATCTCCCTTTCTCCCCCTCCCCCCCATGCTTTTCTTTAATACCCTGTGTCCATCTTAATACCCTCCTTCTGCCCCATTCTTTCTCAGCGTCTCCTGTGGATACTTTTCAGTCCACCCTAAGAACTGAAGCTTCCGTGAATGCCCAGACTCCCCTACATTGGTCATTATTTGTTACTTGCCTCTTTGCTTTTGGAAAATTTCAGCTGTATTGGAAGCTTCTGGAGGACTGCCAGAATATTCCATTTCCAGCATTTGCTTCTGTCCTGACACAGTCCGGGCACCTAATCTAGAGTCCGAAAGGATAAATCAGTGGTTCACTGTGCAGGGCAAGCCGGGTGACACATGTGGGCATCACCCGCGTCTGCCCAGCCCTGTAGCCCTGCCCTCGCCTCTCCAGCCTCCCCCACCCCTGCCTCCACTGTAAACATCGTCCAGGCAGTGCACCCGAGTCCACAGCTTAGCGATTAGCTTATAATCTGGAGTTTCAATGACGGTTCTAAACAATCATTCTAAAAATTCTTTTCTTTCTAGTGATTCTCTTTTTCACTTTGAAATCTCTGTACATTTTATCTGTGCTGACTCACATGACAATCAACTGGTTGTAGAAACTATTGTTTCTTTCTTTTTTAGCTTTTTAAAAAAGTTTACTTACTTTGGGGGGGGAGGGAGCATGCGAGGGGCAGAGAGAGAGGGAGAGAGGACCCCAAGCAGGCTCCACATTGTCAGTCCAGAATCCAACACAAGGCTCGATCTCACAACCATGAGATCATGACCTGAGCCGAAATCCAGAGTCAGATGCTTAACCAACTGAGCCACCCACGCAGCCCCAAACTATTATTTCTTGTTTTTAATGTTTTACTTGTTTTTGAGAGAAAGAGAGAGTGTGTGCACTTGAGAGAGAGTCGGGGAGGTGGAAAGGGGGACAGAGAATCCAAAGCAGGCTTGCACTGTCGCAGTGAGTCAGATGCTGGGCTTGAACTCATGAACTGTGAGAGATCGTGACCTGAGCTGAAGTCAGGCGCTTAACCGACTGAGCCCCCCAGGCTCCTCTCTCCTCCTTGAACCCCAGGCAGGGGCCGTCACTCACCTGGAGCCCTGGGCTCATCCCACAGCCCCTCAGGGAGGTGACTTTTGATGGGTGGGGGGCCACAAGGCTCTTGCTGTCCCCGCCTTTGATGCACCCTGTGTTTGCAGAAGCATCCAGACTGTTAGCACTGAAGTCCCACATTCCGTCCACCTCACTTTACCCTTTGGGGTGGTCTCTGGAAGTCCGAGAGGCATCCTCCAAATCCTTGTCTCCTCATGCACTTTCTCTCATTTTTGGCATGGTATGTTAAAAAAAACTGCAGGCATTTGGGACTGTCCTGCATTCGTGGATCTCCTTGATCCTTTGGGATTCTGAACTTCGGTGTTTGGTAGTTGGAGACAGAACATAACTTCTATGAGAGCCGTTCTAATGGGAGAAATTTGGTTTCCCACTAAAATGAAAACGCCCGTGGACCCATGTAGCAGCTACTAAGTTTTCGTCACCTTGGTATGCGCACATCAGGAATGTATTTGTGCCAAAATCATGAATTGTCTTGAATAAAACAGAATTGTCCGGCGTGCACGCCAGCAGGAAGGCGGGGTGGAGGCAAGCCCTTGGGTGCGTCTCTGTGCGCTGTCTGCGCTTGGCGTCTCACACCTGGGAGCTCCTATTGCTGTGACACGGATCAGACGAGGGAACTGAGGCACACAGAGTTACGTGACTGGTCAAGGAACAGAGAGTCAGTGGGTGTCCGGTCAGGAGTCACCGTCATGCCTCTGGGGGAGGCCCCTCTGGGCACGACCCAAGCAGAACGCGGACGGAGTGGCCCAGGCCCGGCCCTGTGGTCGCTGTCCATGTCAGCCCAGGGCCCCCAGCGTGCCCACCCCGGGAGCTGGGGGAGGGCCGTGCTACAGCAGGTGCTGGGGCTCAGGTTGACTTCCCCGTCTTTGCCCTGTTTCCTTTCCCCTTCCTTGTCTTGCCCTTTGCCTCCTTTCATTTTGGTTGTTTCTTGGGTAATTTCTCTTTTTATTTTTAGCCTTAGTGACTGTTTTAAAATTTCTTCCCTTCTTTCCTCTATTTTTCTTCTATATATTTTACTGTCACACACACACACACACACATGCACACACGCATATGGTACACTCAAAACCATCGACATATATTCGTGCACTATACACACACAAAACACAAGCACACATACAACACACACATGTACACACGTGTGCTCACACGTGCACACGCACACACGTGCACACGCATGCACACACAAACACGTGTGTGCCCACACATGCACATAAACACACGCACCCATGTACACACACATGGAAATGAAGCGCTCAACAAGCCGTGCTCTTCGTCCCGGGTTGACGGACTTGGCTTTCCAGAAAGACGCAGGGGGGGTTCGAGCAGGCCCAGCGCTGTCCTCGGGTGGGCAGCCCGCCAGCCCCAGCTGGCCAGAGCCCGGCCGCCACCGTGGGTGCCAAGGAATCCAGCCGCCGGGTCTCCGGGACCACGCAGAGCCTCCGCGGGCACCTGCCAGCCCAGAGCGCCCCGCGGGCTGCGCAGACACGGACGGAGGGCAGAGAAGAGCGCTGTAGAAGACGGACCTCAGCCATTGCGCCCGCCCTGCCTGCCCGGAGACCGTCCCACGCGGCTCCGGTCCCCCCCGCGGCCCCCGAGCCCACGGCCACTTCTCCCTGCGTGCACCGCCGTGTCTAGGTTTCCAATCTTGTGATGTCAAGACCATTCTGCCTTTGTTATTGTTTTCAGTGTGACTTCAAGGTGTCCTTTCACAACCACAGAAAACGTGGACTGGTACTGGCCCGCCGCCTTGGGCGTGACTCTCCGCCCCTCCGCCAGGTGTGTGCACTTGTCTCCATGTCGTCCACCAGCTCTCGGAGGTCCCGGGTCCCTGCGCCTCTGCCCTGGGCCGCGATGCTCTCTGGGGTCCCCACAGCCCGTCGGCCGGTCCTCGGTGCATGCCCGTGGCTCCTGATGTGCCTCTCTCTGGGTAGCAGGCAGGTGGGCTGTGCGGTGGCGTGGGGTGTGGTGTTCCACCATTCACTTGCCTGGCGCCCACAGAAGGGAGGCTGTCACCTCTGCATTCCACAAACCCACCGGAGATGGAGTCCCGGCATGGGTAGGATGCGGTGCAGCTGAGCAGGCGGTCTGTGGGGCAGCCGCGTCGCAGGAGCCATGTCCCAGGAGTCACGGCCCAGCCTGTCCATGGGACAGCCGTGTCCCAGGCCCGGGCACAAGGGCAGCGCCACGCCCTCCCGGGAAACTGCACATATAGTGGACCAAGAACACCCCTGCCCGGCCACGGGTCCCATAGCTCGGGTGCTTGGAGCCTCAGAAAGAACGGGAATCCCAAGGAGCGCTCATGAAGGCTTTTCAGGCCCCTGGAGAAAATATCCACCTTCTGGAGGCAGTCTGCAGGATACCTGTGTGACCTCGGGTACCAGGGTCCGGAGTTACCACCAGGCGTGCCCTAAAGACCCCAGGGAGGGAGAGAGAGTGCCCTCCAAGACGAGGGCTGTGCTTATGCACGTCGGGTTTATGTGCCTGAGAGGAAACGCGGAGGAGATGTACCCACTGAGGGAAGAACATAGGAAAACGGTCTTCAAGTGGAGGGGGACGTGTTCAATGATTAGGTAAAGCCTCTGACGATGGCGGTGGTTACAGCGGTAAGGCCAGTGTAGGTAAAGAGGTTTATGATCCCTCTCTTGGGATGACTTTTTTATTTTTTGAGAGAGAGAAACAGAGACAGAGACATAGAGAGTATGCAAGCCGGGGAGGGGCAGAGGGAGAGGGAGAGAAAGAATCCCAAGCAGGCTCCAGGCTGTCAGCCCAGAGCCTGAGGCAAGGCTTGAACTTACAAACCATGGGATCCCAACATGAGCGGAAATCCAGAGTGAGCCACTAAAGCAGCTGACCCACGCGGGCACCCGTCTTCTTCTTCCTCTTCTTCTTTTTTTTTTTTTTTTTTTTTTTTTTTTTTT